>JAQYXR010001540.1:0-30619 GCA_030545055.2 Neoaliturus tenellus | reverse complement strand
ATTTGATGTGAATAGCATGACGATTACCAAGTTCCCAAATGCGACGATCAATAATTTTTCAATTGCCGTGCTGTTGGATGGTTATGCTTACCGAAATTGATTCGCACAGCCCGAATCGTGGCAGTGACGTTTTCCTTGCTTATGCCCTGTAATAATTTTTTTTTATAAAAGATGTAAAACATTATGTAATTAATAATTGGTTGGTGTAATAAAGAAATAAATCAATTTAATTCAAATGAAGATTTATTCAATACTTTATTGTCCAAATCAATATAATTAACAAATCTCAAAAGTACTTCTTCCATCGATACTTTTATTTTATTTTTAAAACAAATAAATGCAGATAAAAAATAGTTGCTTGAAATTACGAAGGTATAAAAAGTACCGATAGTCCATTGTCAACTACCTACTGCGAAATGACCCTGAACGTAGAAAAAGTCCATGGAGAGAAAGCGTAACTGAAAATATTGGGAAAGAATTGGTTGTAAAAAATATGTCCTTAGAGAGGAGGATGCATTATTAAATGAATTACATTGCCCATTAACTATTTTAATTATTGTGTGCCGGTGGGTATGGATCTTATAATTATGTTATACTTTTTGTGTAATAAGTATATTGGACTAGGCCTACTCTATCTAATATTGAATAAAAAAATTAAAATTATTTTGTATTCCGCATGGATGGGGAAATAACAATGGAATACTACTTTCTTTAACTTAGAAAAAAACTATATTCATTGTTATATATATATATATTCAACGAATTCAGATCTAAATGCAATATCCCCTAATAAGATTTCCAAAAAGTATGATAGAGCATGGACATGGAATATAAATGTTGTATATTATTGTCAGAGTTTACATAAAAGTCCACAGCATTAAAAATATGTATAAAAAGCCTAGGTCAAGGTGTGGTAATTTTACTTAACATTACTGAATATTACGGTATATGCCTCTTTCTATTCAAAGAAGTTACACAAACATTTAAATACCCCCGTCGCAGCAGACCTGCGTACTCAGCGAATTTCCAAAATGATTAAATTTTTTAACTTCCCTCATGAACGCCATGGGAAAGAGGATGTAGGTTTGTTGCCTTGGGGGTATTACAAGTAGATATAGGAAAATCCATTCCCAGTGCATCTAACTAAATTGCATCAAATTCTTATATTTTTCATTTTCTCCATAAATGCAACAGGGGTCTTAGGGTTGAGTAGGTAGGTTTGCCGCCATATGGGGGTTGTAAGCAAATATAATTTAAACCATACATAGTGAATGTACATACCAAATTTGATCAAGTTATGTCAATAAATAAGTGAGATACAGGGTTTTGTTAATTATTCCCCATAAGAATGACATGGAAAACCTATTTTTGGATTTTCTCCGTAACCCGTTAAGCCATGTTAAAAATTCAAAATACTAAATTGTTTCTTTTTTAAGCTCTTTCAAATGGGTTCAGTAAAAATTGTTGAATTTTGAAAAATTATATAAAAAAGGCCAAAAACCCATTTTTGACCCTTTTGAAACCCCATAAAACCCCGTTCCCATAACTCGATAATGCTGGTTCGCGAACTCATGAAACTCATGAAACATGAAACCCGGTCCTACACCTTCATATGATTTTAACTGAGGCTAGTCACGGTCGTACCACTTCACCGGGAGCGTTTTGGTGCGACATCCATTGTTGAGCTGGCGCCGCGACCTCGCTTTTCGACGCTCAGATGCGTGAATATTTTTATGGAAATCGCTCTATCTCGCTTATTTATGAACCGATTTTCATAGATTTTTCATCGTTGGATTGCAAATAAAATTTTTAAAAACCACATAAGGACATAAAATTTGCTACCTTTTGTAGTTTTTATGAAATTTAAGGTTCAAGGTTTTAAATAGCCGAAATTTTGACAATATCTATGATAAAAAGTTGATTATTTTATTCTATCTAGGTCGTTACCTCAACAATCTGTGTACCGAATTTCAACTTATTACGTTGATCCATTCTTAAATAAAAAAATTTTCTTTGAAAAATACAAAATGGCGGCTGTACGGGTAACTATGGAGTTTTGGAAATTTTACATATGATATTTTGGCTTGTCTTTGGTCCAGAAATAATACCTTAAAAGGTCGGTAGAGAGTTCAGAGACACCCTGTATATATATATGAAAATGAAAGAACGGTATTTTTGGCCTCTGGGGACCTCAAAATGAAAAAGTAACGTGGTCCCGGGCTTAGGTCTTACCATGGCTACTACCATAATAGCGTATTTACTATAGGGAAATTCGCAAAAATTTCCTTTTTTATAATTTTAATAGTTACAAGTTTGGAATGTACTAAACCACTACTACTAGGACATATTATATCAAAATTAAAGTTGATAAACTTGCATTAAATTTTTTCTGAGTGCAACATTTCAAATAATTTAAAATGAGAAATTCAAACCGTAAATCGCGATTTATTCTTTTCTAGGCATGACTAACTTGATCTAAAGTAGGTAACATGCCGAAGATAGGATGAACATTATGAAATGTTATCTTATCTTTAAGAGTGTGTTTGTTGCAACGCTGCGAGCGCACGGCACCAATGACGTGCTGTACGATCAATCGGCTGACTGCACACGGCACGGAGTTGACTCCGACGAGCGCTGCTGCTTCACAAGTGTGACACAACAAGTTACAATTGATAATCATACTGTTAGCTGCTACCCTGTGCTTCACCACGGATGTTTAAGTAGATTTATGTAGTTTATAAAGTAGTTTATGGCGAGCTCGATCGACCCGACCTCACCCACTGCTACGTACAGTGAAACCATAGTCGGAGGTCATATTAATGCCATTATGAGCTCTGCATTTCATTCTGTTGCATAGTTATTTAACTACTGGTTAGTTCACTTAATAGATATTTTACTTTATTTATTTAAATCTAGCCATAAAAGAAACGTATGGAAAATTCTAAGCTGAAATCACTAGACATCTTAGAGGAGTAAATAAATACCCCCGTCGCAGCAGACCTGCGTACTCAGCGAATTTCCAAAGAATATTGTTTCAACATCAAAGAACTTTGTGGCTATCTTATATAATTAATAATCTTTACAAGGAAATATAATATATTTAATGGCATTATATTTCTGAGTAAATTATTTTTTTTAATAATTTATATATTAATATTTATATTGCAATAAATGAGTTTCTTTTACAGTAATAAAAGTGCATATCCAAAGCTTCCATGCAAAAGGAATGATTTGTTTACAAATAACAAAACATAAACATTTCAAATTTGACAAATATGCAGAAGACAGGTGATCAGCTGATTAGGAACAGATACCTTATTATCTCCATCTCTCTTGCTCCCATTATACAGAGGGAGTGGTGCAAATGTGGAAACAATGTTTTATTTTTTATCGTATCTATTTTACCTACCATTGCAATTTCTCCAAATCCTGGAAAACAATTTCACAGATATGTTAGCAACAATAATACCTTTTAGTTTTTGAAAAAAAGTTACGTTTATATATTAATAAAAATTGTACAGTAAAAGTTTGCATTTTGGACCGATTTACAAAAAGTGCTGGTAATGTGGAAACATGGGTTTTCTGGTTCAAAACGGTACAAGACACAAATATGAAATCATTATTTAATAAACATTGTAGCTTTACACACTCCTCTGGTGTTTTGTCACTATTCACATATCGTTGTAAAGAGGTCTGTGGAACATGGTATTGATTCACAGCTTTTCGTAGTCCCATCTTCTTTTCTCGAATAGCTTGTATCATGGATTTATCATCCCAATTTTTAATTTGCCCTTGGGCTTGAGACCAATCGTCTTCCTCGGCATCTGAAACACGAGCAATGGAAATGTAGTACACACAACAAAAGGTGAGGGTAATGTGAAAACGTTTCCACATTGCCACCAATGTTGTGCTTCCACATTACCAGCATCGCCATATTGGACTACAAAGTTGAATGGACGCTACATTTTCAAACTAAGAATTGCCTTAATTGCACAGTATTGTAGCTTATTTATTGCTTAACGGTAAATGAATAAGTACTAAGAGATAACAGGATAGACTAAACGATAAAAGAGATTTTAAAACTTACCTTCAAACTTTTGAAAAACTGGAAAACCTTTTAACAACGTGTTTACTGACTAACAACTACTCAATGACTTCCAGTGCTCCTACAGGCATTTCAATGAATTAGAACAAGAAGTTTATGCGATTGCAGCTATGCTGCAGCACTTCTCAAGCCGTACAATACATGTTTCCACATTACCAACACGCTTCCACATTTGCACCACTCCCTCCACTTATTTTCCATGAGAATACCATGGGATTTAGCATGTAGGTTTGCTGCCATGTGGGTTTTTTTATCTAATCTTAATTACTCACCACCTAGTAAAGGTTCATAAAAATTTTTATTAAGATATGTTGATAAATAAGCGATATATAACTTTTTAAAGATTTACCCATAAGAATAACATGGGAAACTTGATTTGAATTTTCTCTATAACCCGTTAAGCTATTTTAAAAATTCAAAATACTAAATTGTTTGTTTTTTAAGCTCTTTTAAATGGTTTTAGTTAAAATTGATGAGTTTTAAAAACCCATGCGAAAAACCCATTTTGACCCCTTTGAAACCCCATAAAACCCCGTTCCCATAACCCGACAATGCTGGTTCGCGAACTCATGAAAATAGACCTGGTCTTACACCTTCATACCAAATTTCAGCAAAATCGGAAGTCCCCTTCAAAAGTTATCGGTACCACGGACACACATATATATATATATGTATATATATATGTATGTATATATATATATGTATATATATATATGTATATATATATATATGTATATATATATATATATATATATATATATATATACATATATATGAAAACGAACGAATGGTGTTTTTGGCTTCTAGGGACCTCAAAATGAAAAAATAAAGTGGTCTTGGGCTTAGGTTTTACCATGGCTACTACCGTAATAGCGTATTCCCTATAGGGAAATTCGCTAAAACTAGTCTACTTGTAGCTCGAAATCTAGCAATTTATTTTGACACAAAACAAAAGTAAAATTTAGTTATAAATCAATGACATCCGACCAATCCAATACTGTGAATATCAGTAATCACAAAAAACTTCACTTATTACAGCTTTACCTAAACAGATGTTTAAAATGTTAATAATAATAATATTTATTTATTGCAATTGGTGATACACATAGGTACACATAGCAATGAGTAAAAGATACATTAATTTAGAAAGCTTATAGTGTCCAAAATTTTCGTACTAAACATTCTTCTACTTTATAAGGAGATTTTGCAATTAAAATATCTTCTATTTTCTTTTTCAATTTTTTTCAGGTAATTCACTTAAACTTTTTGGTAAATTATTAAATATTTTGATTTCCATTTGATTTATATTCTTTTGACTTTTAGAAAATTTACATAGGTAAGTTTTCAATTTGGAATTATTTCTTGTAAAATGAGAATGATAGTCTGAATTTCTTAACAAATATTGAATTTCTTTTTTCACATTCAAAATAGTTTGCAATATATATATATATATAGCCGGCAATGTTAAAATTTTAAGTTTTTGAAATAAAGGTTTACAATGGCTTCTTTTATTCACTCCACTTAGAATTCTTATGGCCTGTTTTTGTTTGATGAAGACTTGTTTTGCCATTGGCGCATTTCCCCAAGCAGAAGTTCCATATGTGAGGTGGGAGTGAAAATAACCATAGTATGCCATTAGCAGTACGTCTTCTTTTACGTTCCCTCGAAGGCGGCGAATGATGTACATACCTTTTGAAATTTTTCTTAAAATATGATATATGTGATCTTGCCAATTTAATTGAGGATCAATTAATATACCTAAAAACTTTAAGGATGCCATATTATTACATAGAAAAAATTTCTTCGAAAAGCCATAACTCCATAATATTTTAATTTTTGTAATAAAATTTCATGATCAACTGTGTCAAATGCTTTCGACACATCAAATGATCGAAAGCAAACCATTTTTCTCTCTTCGATTTTATTTATCGTATTCTTAATAAATTTATTAACAGCAATATTTGCATTTAATTCTCTTCTGAATCCAAATTGACTTTTATTAAAAAGTTTTTCTCTTCAAAAAAATTATAAATTTGATTGTATACTATTTTTTCCATAATTTTTGATAATACCGGCACAATGGATATTGGTCTATAACTGCAATATTCTTTCTTCCCACCTTTATGTATCGGTATCACTTTTACTTGCTTGCAGATTTTTGGAAATCTCCGTTCATCAAGGCTGTTGTTGAATAAAATTGTCATAACCTCACATATTTCCTTCGATATTATTTTTAAAATTCTGGGACTAAGACCAAAAACATCTGGACAGTTGCTAGACTTTAAACTTTGAATTATACTGAAAACTTCTTCAACAGTTACATGTTTAATTTCAAACTTACTATCTTCATTTTTCTTGCTTGCTTCTAAAAACTGGTTAAAGTCTTGATCATTTTTTTGTTGGATATTTTTTATAACATTATTTGCGCTGCTTATGAATGTTTGATTAAAAACTTCTGCATCTAAATCTACATTAGAAATATTGTCTACTTTTCTTGAACCAGCTCCTGTTATATTTTTATCACATTCCATATAGCTTTTGATCTATTGTTTTGATTCATTTCAATGCTGTTACTGTTATATTCTATCATTGCTGTTTTGACATTACTTTTATGCACTTTTAATAATTTGTTATATTTATCTTTAATGCATTTAGAACCAGTCTTTTTAAATTCCTTGTGTACTTTCAAACATTCTCCTTTTAATTTCCTTAAATCACTTGTATACCATTTATTTATTCTTTTTTATGACAAATCTTTATACTCTTAAAAGGAAAAGCTATATTTAATGTCTCAATGACTTTACCATATAACATTTCAAATTTTTCTTCCAAATTTTTATTCGAGTATACATCTAACCAATTTGTTTTATACATCATCTCCTTAAATGCCATTGTATTATAATTAGAGATGTCTCTAACATATTTATTGTCTGAAAAGTCTTTATTTGGTAAATTTTTATTTTCTATTTTCACATCAAACTTTAATATTGTAGCACTATGGTCAGAGTATAGTGTCTTCAATATATTACCTTGGAATTTATCTGTAGATAGACTTGTGAATATATTATCTATGCAACTGCCTTCATTAATCGTTCCTGGCCTAGTGATTTCATATATAGTTCTACGTAGTCCAAAACTATCCATTATTTCTAACAATTTTGAGGCATCACCTTTTTGCTCCTTCAGATCAATATTAAAATCCCCAGCAATAAAAATTTCACATTTAAATTGTATAACCTTATTAAGAACTTCAGCAAGCTTGTAAAAAAATTGTTTCAATTTTCTTGAATCTCTAGTATAAGGCCTGTATATGGATAAAATTATTATGTTATACTCATAAATTTTGGTAGCAGCAATTTCAAAAATCATTTCTTCTGAACAGTTATTTATATTTTCCAATATTTTAAACTTTATCCCCTCTTTAATAATAATTAAACTTCCACCTCTAATTACATCTGATCTGCAATATGACGCTCCTGTGTTGTAACCTGGTATATAAATGTGTTCTAAGTCATATTTTTTTAACCAATGTTCAGTTAAGCAAACAAAGTCAGCATTTTGTTCTTCTAGCATTATATTTAGAATGTCAATTTTTTTATCAAGCCACGTATATTCCAGTTTAAAAAAGTAAATCTTTTTATAAAAAAACCGTTTATCCCTAAAAAATTATTTTCATTAGTCTTATTGGTTACAGAGTGATTATTATGAAAACACAATTTGGAGTTAAGAATTAAATCTCTAATCATAGTTGAGTATTTAATTTTTCCAAGCTTGTTCAAATGTAGACCATGTTTAGTATAGTACATTCTGCTCATGCCTGTTAATGGTAAAAACTGAACATGCTTATAATCATAAACAATTTTTCTTAAATTATAATTTATATTTCTTATTTTTTCATTCAAAAATGGACAATCATATCTGAAGGGAATACTGGAAACTATAACATTAGTATTTTTTGATGCTTCTAGTGTTTTAGTGAATTCTTTATACATAATATCCAAATTAACATTAATATCTAAATCATTAGTCCCACCTATAAGTATTAGGAAATCTTTGTTTGTCATCTTACCTGCTTCTGATTGTGCATTTTTTGCTATATCTATAAATTTACCATTTGGTTTGATAAAACTTTTTACCTTATAACTTGTATAAAGTTTTTCGCTTATAAGATTATTCATATTACGACCATGGCTATCTCCAAAGATCTCAATTTTATAAGATAAATTTGTCAAGTCGACTTTTTCTTTTTGGTCCCCATTATTGTAAGTTTGTGTTATTGATTCATCATTAGAAATTTTATTTGGACACCCTCTAATTTCATTAGGTATGGTATGAGAACTTGACTTTTGATCATCTTGATTTGTTGTTGACTGAGAAGGTTGATGAGGTTGACCACTTATTATAGTGTGTTTTATTGTACTTATTTCTGACATCAAAATAGAATCAATATTATAAGAATCACTTATTTTTTGTTTGGTTAAAATATCAAACAGAATGAGTCTCAAATTAACAATTACATTGATTCCACATTCGAAACAGTTTTTCTGTTGCATACATTCTAAGACTGTTATATTTTCCTTTTTAATATTTAATTTTTTAGCAATTCTTTTTGCAGAATCATAGTTTGTCATTGAAGCTGAGTCTAAGTATAGAGCTTTGTTGTCCTGAGGTAGACAGACCATCAAACTCCAATGGCTACCACTCAAATCCATATCAGGGGTTTCACTGTCATTTACTGCCAAAAACACAAATTTTTTATCATAATAAGACAAATCTTTTAAGTGTTGATCAATAGAACTTTGCTCCCCATGTTTAATTAAATGACTAGTCATAACATCCATTATCAATATTTCAGTCCCGTCCTTGATACTGTTTGCCATTGAATTGAAGTAGGCTTGTAAAATAGAGTCATCAAGCCATTTACTGGTATCTTCCTTATTTTGATTTTTCAATTGGACCAAAGTTGATTTAACCATGTCATTTTCATATCTTAGTTTCGACATCTTCCTTTCTAATAATTGGTTTTTATAATTCAAATCAGTCAAAAGTATTCTTAAATCTTTATTTTCTCCCTCAAGCCTAGATTTTTCACAATAAATCCCATTCAAACTATTTTGTTGTTTTTGAACGTTAGTTTTTAAATTTTCACTTGAGGTAGGCCTATGCTTTTTTGTTGCCTTATTTTCCGAGAGCTTATTAGAATCAATAATCATATTAACTTGTGTTAATTCCATACAGTCTCTATGAGTTCCTTTTATGTGAGAATCCATTCGTTTGAATTTGAGATTACAATAAGGACATAATTCACTTGAAGTTTTGAAACTATTGTCTTTTACCTCTGTTAGATTACCTTGTGGTCCTGGGTTTAAAACATACTTTCAATCCTTTCAAATGCAATTGACAAGCAAGACATTTGATGACAAACTCATTCTGAAAGTCGTTCTGATAGCTAAGGAATGTGCATTTTGCACCTCCACTGAATACAATAAATAAATTAAGAAAAACTAGAGTTTTCATATAAGTGGCAAATACTGTTTTGTTTACCATTTTTATGTACTATTAGCACAGATTGAGGTTAGTTATATTTTTACACTGTTGATAAAGCTTATCATGTAAAATTAATATCTATATTTTAATTTACATTAGTGAGAATTTCTTGATCTATGTCACTATATAACTCCTTAAATAAATTCAATATTTAATTTTAACTTAAAAATATCAATGGAGCAATTTTTTGTATGTGTTTGTTTTTTTGAGGATCAGCTGTCTCAACCCAAACCCAATCTATATCTAATATTCTCTGAGCAAGAATTGGTGTTTGCACTTTCGTCTTTTAAATGTACTTCACCTGGTAAAGATTCGATTAGGAATCTATTTTTAATCCGTCTTCCAGAAAAATCACGCTTGGTTTTATTAAAAGTTCTTAACAAACTGTGGGTCTACAATACCATCCCGAATTCTTGGAAGGAATATATAATTGTGCCCTTAAATAAACCTAATAAAGACCCTCAACTTGTTGACAGCTACAGACCGATTGCTCTTTCATCGGCAATGGGAAAGTTGTTTGAAAGACTGCTCAAAAATAGACTTCAACACTGAATGGAAAAGCAAAACGAATTTTCTCCAACTCAGTTTGCTTTTCGTAATGGAAGAAGTTGTATCGACAACCTAGCTCTTTTAACAACTGATATTCAGAAAGCATTCAACGAATCTAAATTCCTAACTGCTGTATTTTTGGAGATTGAAGGGGCGTATGATAGTGTGAATCTTCACATTTTATCGCAGAAAATGCTGTCCCTAAATATCCCGTGTAAAATTGCGCAATATGTCTTGAACTTATTTTCTGAACGTTCAATACAAGTGAAGTTTAACAACTGCCTACCTCCTCCAAAGTGGACCAGCAAAGGTATACCTCAAGGCTCAGTATTGAGTCCGCTGCTGTTTTCGATATATTGTAAGGATTTGTCAAGTTGTTTTGACTTTAAAATCAAAACCCTTGAGTTTGCAGATGACTGGGTAGTATATGCAACTGATAACTCATGGAGGAAATGTGAAGAATATTTGAACGAATCTTTATGCAGTCTCTACAATTGGTGTAGGCATAGAGGGCTAGAAGTTTCAGTTTCAAAATCTGCAGTTTGTTTATTCTCACGAAAAAATGTTCTTCCTATTCTCAATATATTATACAATAACAGCCCTATTTCATGTGTCCAGGAACAGAAGTTTCTGGAACTCACATTTGACCGCAAACTCTCATGGAAGAAACATATAAGTGTATTAGAAGAACAATGTAATAGAAGACTGAATATAATACGGTCAGTCTTGACTTGCTACTGGGGGGCGGATCCACAAACATTGTTAATGTTGTACAAGTCCCTTATAAGATCAGTTTTGGACTTTGGATGTTTCATATTTGGTAATGTTTCTAAACATATTTGTCGACTTGATAAAATACAATTCAGGGCTATCAGAAGCTGCTTAGGTCTAATGAAATCTTCACCTTGTAATGCCATGGAAGTTGAAGCAAATATTATTCCGTTGTACCTTAGAAGGCAGCTTCTATGTGATAGGTATGTGTTAAAAACATTTTCAGTGCCTTTTCATCCCTTACAAAAACAACTTGATCAACTCCATCGATCATGTCTTCAGTTCCCATATTGGGAAAAGAAAGGAATCCCACTGTTAGTTAAAAGCTACAGGTATATGGTTGATAACGAAATTATAACCAGGAACACATTATATCATCTTTACAACAATTTTTTTCACATAGATTACGATGCTTGTTTGGTAAATGTACAGACGTACCATCTCCATTGCAAAAGCTCAGATTTTGTAGTTTTGGACATTATCTTTGAATTTATCAAAAGTGAAAATATCCATATTTAATTCTTTTTTTATTTGATTGCCTTGTGCTAAAATTTTTTTGTTTAGTTTTTTAAAATCATAATTTTATTCAAATTGTGGGCTTGTCATGGCATTTTGTCAATTAGATGAAATAAAGAGTTAAAAAAAAATCTATATCTATACAGTGTGTAAATTAAGTATGGAAACAAATCTGTATTTTTTAAACCAAAATAGATAGAAATATTTGGTTTGTGGCATTGACTGTTAACCAAGGTTCCGGAATTTTTTGCATCAGAAAAAAAGTTTCACCCCCTCAGGGGGTGGTAGGGGTAGGGGGTAACTTAATTTTTTTAAATAGCAACCCCTATTGAGTGACCCCTCATTTTGAAGGGTTTGTCAAAAGAAATACAATGCCGTAAACCCGAGGTCAGTATCTTACCCCTAACCAGAATGGCGGCCATTTTAAATTTCGAGATGGGCAAACGAAATCCAGTGTGGATACCCATATTTACCTTTTAAATGGGTTACATTGGGTAAGCCGAACTCCAGATACCATTATTAGATTGAAAAGTGGATTTTTTTATCGTATTCAAAATTTTGCCCCAGCCCCCAAAATAGGGGATTTTGGGGGCAGCCCCAAATTTTTAAACGCAAACCCCTATTGAGTGACCCCTCGTTTTGAAGGGTTTGTCAAGACAAAAGCAGTGGCACAAATCTTAGGTCGATATGTCATCCCTAGACGAAATGGCAGGCATTCAACATTTTTAATTGGTGAAATGGGCGCTTTTTTACCCAATCAAGTTTTTGAATGCCTGCCATCTCGTCTAGGAATGACATATCGACCTAAGATTTGTGCCACTGCTTTTGTCTTGACAAACCCTTCAAAACGAGGGGTCACTCAATAGGGGTTTGCGTTTAAAAATTTGGGGCTGCCCCCAAAATCCCCTATTTTGGGGGCTGGGGCAAAATTTTGAATACGATAAAAAAATCCACTTTTCAATCTAATAATGGTATCTGGAGTTCGGCTTACCCAATGTAACCCATTTAAAAGGTAAATATGGGTATCCACACTGGATTTCGTTTGCCCATCTCGAAATTTAAAATGGCCGCCATTCTGGTTAGGGGTAAGATACTGACCTCGGGTTTACGGCATTGTATTTCTTTTGACAAACCCTTCAAAATGAGGGGTCACTCAATAGGGGTTGCTATTTAAAAAAATTAAGTTACCCCCTACCCCTACCCCCCCTGAGGGGGTGAAACATTTTTTCTGATGCAAAAAATTCCGGAACCTTGGTTAACAGTCAATGCCACAAACCAAATATTTCTATCTATTTTGGTTTAAAAAATACAGATTTGTTTCCATACTTAATTTACACACTATATCTATATCTATAATACGCGACATGGTTTTTTGTACAAGGAACTCCTCCCACAGTTTTCAATCGATTTTAATGATTTTGGTTTCATTGGATAGAGCTCGGCATGAAGTTGTTTATAAAGTAAATTGGTAAATATCCATTTGAAAGGAAGGGCCCTACAAGTCCTTAAAGTTCGTAATTTTCCCATTTGATTAACATCGGTAAGGAAATTGATTGATTTTCAAGTAAACGGCTGTAAAAGTGTAACCATTGGATATCAGCAAAAGTACTATCCATGTATACAGACTGTACATCTACCTTTTCACACGAAAGGGGTTATGTTAAACCAAGGCGTGTACCTGATTAACGAATTGCATTAAGTATGAATGCCTAAAATATGTTAAACCAAGGCGTGTACCTGATTAACGAATTGCATTAAGTATGAATGCGGAAAATATTTATAACAAAGCTGTGGGCGTTTCACAAATTGTAGAATTAACTGGGAGATCACAAATGAAAGGTTTTGGCTAAAGGCACTTAAGAAAAATAATTGAATGTCCAAAAAGCTATGAGGAAATGATAAATAACGTGAAACGTCCTCCAGAAGTAAAGCATGGAGATAAAGAACATCACATTAACATCACAACGTCTGTTTTAGTTTGAATTTAAAACGATAACCATATAACGCCAATTATTGAAGACTAAATTTTAAGTACTTGAAGCCTACGATATTAAATTTTGGTGTCGCTGTTATTGAGAAAACCTGTTAGAAGAATTATTGATTCTTCACCTTATAATTGATTATTTATATCAATGATTGGCTAATCAAGAAAATTGAATAGTAATATAATCCATATAGTGTAAACTGTTGAACTGTATTGAAAGGAGTTTAATTGTGACAATGGTGCTGGTTGCCGGGCACGTTATCAATCTCATTTCCATTATAATGTTTATAAATTATTCCCACTCAAATTACGATACGATGGTTTATAGTTTTTAAAACTCATGCTTTGACTTCGAGATTCAAAGTAATTGGTTGAGGTAAATGATTTAGCAAAATATTAAAATTGAAAGTAAAATTATTACTGTTTGGTATTTAATAGCATTTATTCTATCTGGATCAGGTTTTACTCCAGTAGCATCAAATACATGTCCAAGGAATTTCACTTGCTTAACAAAAAACTGAGTTTTTTCTGCATTAATTTGTACATTATTTTGACGAGCAGCGTCAATTACTCTGTTAACAACTTCATAAAGTTCATCTTCTGTTTCACCAGCACATAGTATGTCGTCAAAATAAACAACAACTCCATTTATGTTTCCAAAATATTTTTGGGTCATTTTCTGAAAGTACTCTGGTAGCACAGATAATCCAAAAGGTGCTCTAAGATATCTGTAAGTACCAAATGGAGTACTGAACGTACAAAGTTTACTAGAGAAGTCATCAAGTTTCACTTGATGAAAACCGTCTTTCAAATCGAAAACACACAAGAACTTTTTGTTTGCCAACTTGGGCGTGATCTCTTCCAGGGTAGGAATCAAACAATAATCCCTTATCAGGTACTTATTTAACTCCTTAGGATCAATACATATCCTTAAATCGCCAGTTTTATGTTTTTCAACAACAACAAGATTATGAACCCACTCACCGGCTTCAGTTTTAGCAATTATTCCACGGCTTTCCAATGCATCTAGTTTTTCTTTTAATCTATCTGCAATTTTATGAGGAACTCTCCTAGCTGGTTGACTTCTTGGGACAGCACCTTCTTTCAATCTCAATCTAAGAATTTCGGGGAAACAACCTTGCTTGTAAAAGACATCATGATTTTGTTCGACAAAGGTTTTTAAACTATACTTTGCTTTATCGTCAACTGTATCCACCGGTAATCTTTTAATAATGCCTAGCTTTACTGATGAAGTAAGACCAAGTATTGATGTACATTTGTCATTATCAATTATAACAAAAGGCTCTTCACTTACCTTGGAGCCTAATTTAATAGGAAGAATGACTTCACCAACAGGAAAAAGTTTAAAACCACCAAAGGCTTCTAACTTAACTTTTGAGGGTCTTATTTGAACTGTTGGAGGCATATTACAAGTCTTATAGGTTTTTAATGACAAGATGTTTACATCTGCTCCTGAATCAATTTTGCACTTGATTGGCACATTATTCACCACAATATCAGCAACCCAATGACTACACTTTAATGCGTCAACATTTGTTATAGCCCCGACTTCACTTTCCATATAATTAGCAGATACAGGTGAAACCTCTTCTTGAGGAACACCTTGTCTATCATCAACTTTGAAAGCAGAATGTTTTAATGACCGGCATACATTAGCAAAATGATTCATTTTCAAACATTTGTTGCACTGTTTATTAAAGGCTGGATATTTATTATTACCATGAGTATAACCACATTTAGTACAACGATTGGCATTGGCATTATTACACTTTTGGGTGACCTGACTATTCCTGTTATAACCTTGATGAAGTCCATCTTTAGACGATACACTTGCCCTCGAATTAGATACAACATTTAACTGTGCTACATCATTGTTTATTGTTTTGAGATTTTTTTCTGCTAGTTCTACAGATCGGCAAAACTGAACAACCTTTTCTAACGATAGGTCATCCCTTAACAGACGTTCCTTAGTTGAATTAGAATTTATTCCTATGATCAATTGAGATCGTAATAATTTATCTTCTTGATCACCAAAGCAACATGGTGTTATCAGTTTCTTGAGTTCAGTTAAAAACTGATCAAAACTCTCATTATCATTTTGTTTTCTGCTGAAAAACTTGTAAATCAACAAAGTTTGGTTTTTCCTTGGGACACAGTACTCTTCTAAGGTTTTGAATATTCCATCCACAGTTTCATGTTCAGCATCCAACTTTGTCACAGTTTGATACAATCTTAAGCCTTCGGGGCCTAACCTGACGTATGTGGAAGTGAGAAAGTGACAAGTGGAAGATGTGAAGATAGAGAACATATGAGACGTCAAAGTTCACGTACAGTTAAGCCCACAAAAAGGTTAAACCTTTAAAAGGGTAAAACAAGGGAGATGTTTGGTATTTAATATTATCAGCTGTTACTGTTTTGGTTTTTATCTATATTCTTATTTCTATAAGGGTTTCGTCTGTTACGTCCCTTTTTCTTTCGACCTACTGAACCGATTTTTAAGATTGAGGTGTCATTTTAAAGCTTAGGATATACCGCAGTGACGAATCGTAATTAAAAAGGTCATATTGTTTCGGGCTTCGCCCCCCTCGCCTTTGATTTATTTCTAGAGGGCGCTTTAAAATGTTGACCAACTTTTATTGCAAGTTCTTTAATGTGAATTGTAATTTAACAGCTGATTACCTTCAGATGAGTTTTAAAAGCCAGATAGTAAACAAAAATAGATCTCTGTCACTTCATAACCAACATACATGTTCTTTAGGTGAGTTTCTCTCATACAGAATCATAAAATGCGCAATTTGCGCACGGGCCACCTCGTATAGATTATTTTAGTTTAGTTAGTTTTTGTTTATGTTATAAAAAGATAGTTTAATAAAATTTATAAAAAAGTTATTTCTATTAATTCTGTTGTGAAACAATTACATGGAATTATTTGGCGAAACATCGGCATTGAGCTAGGGTCTAATTCTATTTTAATAATTTGTAAAGGCAGCTGACTAGGGGCTTCGCCCCTTAAGCCACTATAGGTATTAGGCTACGCAAAAGCCCAAGGTCATCTTGATAACGATGGCAAAGTGTTTATGTAGGCGTACAAAAAATGTTTACCAAGAGTTGGATATAGAAAATGAAAATTTCTCTGTTATAGGAAATGAAATGTTTTATCCGTATAGTAACTAAATTGCTCGATTTCGAGCAACATGTACACTAGTGATATTCTAATGGGAAATTTGAAATTTAATTTGTGTATAGTGCTTTTTTTTATGTCCAATTTTCATCAATATTTTGCGGAAACAACTACAGACCACGCTATACATATTCAACGACACCAAAAACTTGAATATCGGTTTAAAATTGTAGGAGGAGTTCTCAACACAAAATAAACCCTCAGCGTATTAAATAAGTATAGATTATTACATCTTGACCTAGGGTTTTTTTCAATCCATCAGACAGATTTATTTTATTTGATAGGCTAAGCATATCACCCAAATTTGATATCAGTGATGAAATTGTAAACAAATGACGTAAAATAAGTTGGTTATACATTTCTTATTATGTAATAAATCAAACCGAATATTTAATACTAACAAAATCTTCCTAATATGATAATTCTTGCTTCTCAACAAATTTGTTTGTCTAACAAATCCAGGTTTAATTTGACACCTTTACGTTATCAAACTATTTTAATATGATAAGAAGACTTACATTAAGACTTACATAAAATCTTTTAAAAAAAGAGGTGAATAAAGCCAAACCGAATGAAAATGCAAATATTATATAACTCCCACTAAACAAGCGTCAGGCCTCCTGGACACTGGTCAGAGGGTGTCAACTCGGGGACCGCGGGTTGCTAATGATTCGATCACTGCGGAGGACTTCAACAACTTCTTCTTGAGTCGGTAAGAGAGGCTAGAAACAACATATCTCCACCATCAACATCTTCCAAAGAATTCATGCGACTAGCGAAGTGACCCCCCACCATAGGCGTCATTTCAGCATTCTGATTGGGGGGGCAAGATTTTCATAAGGTCATACCCCCTCCCCCCTTCCCACAAATACGCCAAACCCCTTAAATTTCGCTAAAAACTAATTAAAGCTAATTAAGTTTACATTGTGTCACTAAGCTGTCCATAAAATGTGAACTTATAATATAATCTCACAAACCCTTGAAAACAATACCCTAATGCATGTAAAATTTGATTATATAACATGTTTCTATTTGTAGAAAGTCATTATTCTTCTGGAACTGCCAGTGGTTACTGTGATGTAAAACACCTTAAGAAATTTAATGGATTTAATTGGTTAATGGATGCTAAATCGTTAAAATAAAAAAAACATCATTTTATAACTATTTAGTTATTTTTATTGTATATTATTTACAACTCTAAAGTTTTACAGTCGGATACATAGACTAAAACTCCATAGGTTTGTATGGTAAAACACACTGTTTTATCTTTATCAAAAATTAGTTTTTGACAAAGCACCTTTGCAATCTGCCGTATAAGGGACAAAAAAATCATTTAACTATTGTTGTTTAGGATCAGTACAGCTACGGTATATTGCCCATTACATTACCTAAAAAAAATTAGTTGTTATTGAGGACAAGAAAGGTAAAAAATTACTAAGTGATTAAAAAAAAGATAAATAATGATTTACAAAAACATCTATACATATTTAATACGTGATACGGGTTTTTGTTCAAGAAACTCCTCCCACAATTTGCAATAGATTTTAATGATTTTAGCAGCGTTGCCAATTCGAGGGTAATTACCCTTTTTGAGGGTATTTTGGACCTTCGAGGGTATTTTCGAGGGTAATCGTTTTGGCTAATTAAAGGATAATTTTACTGAAACTGTCAAGTTTGACTCAAATATGTGAATTTTCGGGAATAGGTTAAAATCCGAAGTAGATTTAATACAGGAGTGATTAATATTACTTGAAAGCTAACACCAATTTAACAGCTTATACACTTATATTAATCACCCCTGTGTGCTAACAACTTAGATAGTGGGTAAATTTAGTGATTTTCTGGTATTTTGGCACTTTTGAGGGTATTTGAGGGTAATTTTGGCAAGGACCGAGGGTAATTTGATGAAAAGTGATTGGCAACGCTGGATTTTAGTGCCATTGGATAGAGCTCGGCGTGAAGTTGTTTCTAAAGTGAATTGGTAAATTGTCCATTAAAAAGAAGGGACCTACAAGTCCTAAAAGTTTGTAATTTTCCATCAATAAGGAAATTGATTTATTTTCAAGTAAACAACAGTAAAATGTAAACATCGGACAACAGCGAAAGTTATATCTACATTTTCACACGAAAGAGGTTATGTTTAACCAAGGAAACGCTCCGGTCTGTCTGAGCCCGAACGACGTTACCAAATGCCGCCTCGCGGCCCTTAGCGCCAGGCGAGTTTGATGGCTGCAGACAGTGCAGAGGTTTACGGGAATCGTGTTTTAAAGTTAACTAATTAAGATAGAGACTGGCTCTTAACTATTTCTAAAAGTAGAGAGACGGATCTCGTCTTCTCTGGTTTTAGAATTTTTAAATAAAATTTTTAATTTCAGCTATAACTGTCTAAAATCATCTGTTTTTCTCCATGCAAATGAAAGGGTTTTTAGAACCCTGTTATCTTTTGCTAAATGTAGCCTAGAGCTACAACTAATGTGTCATATTAAAGAAGAATAACGGTGCTAAATTTCTTTTCTTACACTTTGGTAATCTCACTTTGGTAGTGTTATCAAAACTAATGGAAAACTTAAGTTAAAAATCGAGAAAAACAGATGATTTTAGACAGTTATAGCTAAAATTAGAAATTGTATTTAAAAATTCTAAAAACAGAGCCGACGAGATCCGTCTTTTTACTTTTAGAAAAAGTTAAGAGCCAATCTCTATCTTAATTGGTTAGTTTTAAAACACGATCCCCGTAAACCTCTGCTGCATCTATAAAACTTGCCCCTAGAAAAAACAGACGATTTTAGACAGTTATAACTGAAATTATAAATTTTATAAAAAAATTCTAAAACCAGAGAAGACGAGATCCGTCTTTCTACTTTTACAAAAAGTTAAGAGTCAATCTCTATCATAATTAGTTAATTTTAAAACACGATTCCCGTAAACCTCTGCAGCCATCAAACTCGCGGAACACGCCTAGCGCTACGGCCGAGAGGCGGCATTCGGTAACGTCGTTCGTGCAGGTAGACCGGAGCCTTAACAACTCAACAGACGTGAGATGGGACTTCTTGCTACAGATGACGATTTCAAAATGAATCAATTTAAGAGTTTTGTGTAAATAATACAAAGTAGACATTTTGTTAAAGCATTGACTAAGGATACAAATAGACGAACCAAGCTTATGACGAATTTGTGCCTGTTCGTGAAATTAGTTCATGTTCGTCACGCTAGAGAGCGCTGGCGCTGCTTTGTTTACATTTGTACTTGATCGCCGCCATATTAGAACTAACCTCATTTAGTCATTTAATAATTGAACATATTATTATTATTGTACAGCAGCATACAAGACATAAGTTATAATTTTACTTTTCACCCCCTTGAATTACTTTTGTCTTTATATAATCCCACATTACAATTTATTTACTTCAGATATATTATTGAAATGAACTTCAATCACTAATTACTCTTTTATAAGTTAATCAAGGCATAGGCTTAGCTTAGGCTTTAGATTGAGTTTTGGAGCAAACCTGTAACAGCTTAGCTTTCAGGCTAGTTAATAAAATATGTTGTGGTGACTCAAGCAGTAAAAAATATTTGTTGTAAATTTCTGCCTGGAAGGAAACGTTCAATAGCTGTGCTATGGCAGAGCCTGATCCAAGATGCAACAAACTTCAAGGTGAGTTGATAGTCCATTGATAGTCCTTACTTTCTATTGTGAAAGTCTTATACATTATTTTATAGCTTGTATTACCTCTTATTGAACACTAGCCTATTACTATAACACTATTTACTTTAGAATACGGTAATGTTGTGTGTAGGATAGTAGGGCCTAAACTTACGGAACTTAAGTTTCATATAGGCTACACACCGGTACATAGTACATCCTGCCTCACCTAGATTAACAACAAATTCAGTGGCTTAAGACCATTACTAAAAATTGTAGTTTTCCAGCCCATTCAATAGTGGATTAATTCTAATCCTATAGCCTAGTTGGATGATGACAATGTCCAGTGCATGATTGTAATACTTCACGACAATAAATATTGCTTACTAGTGCGGTGGTTGTCTTGGGATAAAGTAGCACACAAAGTGGTAGGCCGATTTAAACAAAAGTCATGCTGATTGGTTTTAATACGGTTATTTGATGTGGTTTGATTCCTACTTGTTTGGTGAGGTTAGGCCTCCTGGTTCGCAAATAGGATGGAAGCTGCCAAAAGCTTCAAGTAATAGGCCTAAATAAAATTTTAATTCCATTTTGGGTTTATTTACATTGCAAGGATTTTGAGCTAGTTTAACTAGGAGCTTGAGGTTAATATATTCTGGTTTGTTCTCAAAGAGCTTTAAATCGTGTAAGCTAGAGGGATTAATTTATGTGTCTGTAGTAGCCTATATGAATGCTGATGAATCTTGGGGGAAATCTGTGATCCGTAACAGTAGGATTAAGGGAAATTTTAGGAGTCAATACATTTTCTGCACCCCTGTACGGTAGTTTTTTTAGAATAGAATAAATGTTGTTAAGCTAAATTTTGTATTTCACAGTAATTTTTTATCCCATTCAATCGAAATATCGATACATACTTTTATTCGACAGTTGTGTAGGCGCTAAGATATATGAAACTGTAGGCTACCTGAATTGATAACAATAATGATTACGAATGTACAAACGACTAGATAGGCTATGTGATGCGGTTGAATTGATTAAAGAATGAGACTGGACATGAGATCATGAAAAAATTCTATGTGACAAATTAAATACAAACAGATAATCTATGATCATTTGCGAGAAAAAATTTTGAAAGGCTTGGTACAGTACCGTACTGTAAAGATTGTTAATTTTGTAACGAGAAAAACAAGAATTTGAAGGATAACGTTTAGTCGAACACTTTTAGGCCTATACTATTTTATAAAACGATCCTATTTAGCCTATATGGATTCCCCTGACTTTCCTGATTTAATGCCAATATCTCTGACTTCTGTGTAGTAGACCAAATGCATTTTATTTTGCAATTCTTGTGAAAGATAGGCCTACATATGGAAGGAATTTACATGCCGTTGTTTATTAAGTTTTTATTGGAGCCTTTTCTAATCATTTTGTCTTTTGGAAAATTATAAAATTTGTTGTCAAACGGTGTAAAACAACACTGTAAAGATATGCTCTTTCTTGATTGGGCTATATTGTCAATGTGGTAGATGAATTCAATTTGAAAAATGGCGTTACACAGTTACAAGAAGTAGGCCTACCGAGAACGCAAATTAGAAAACAGGCAGAACTAGTTTATTCCCATCCCATGTAAACCCGCCTGATAGCTTACTGGCAGTCGAGACTCGGCACCCGTCATGAGCGCTGACGTTTTAATAAGAGTAGGCCTACAGTTTTTATTCGTCCGTGTTAGTTGTCTGTGTTAGTGTTATGTGTATCTTTTAAACTGTGACGTGACCATCATAACGATGTGTTGAAACCAAGTTTTTGTGTGACCAGAAGATGATGTAATTTAAAATCGAAACGCGTAGTCCAGTCTTGGAGTAAGAGGATCACTGGCTGTATCAGGTATTTTAACCTTTTAGCAATATAAGTCAACGTGATTCAGAATAAACAACACACAATGAAACTACAATAATGATTTATTGGTTCTTATATGAATTACAGCTTTACTTATTTTTTCAGCGGCAGGGAGCCTACCTTTAAAGAGACCAACAAAGGATGCTCACAAGCAAAGAATTAGCTGAGACATATCATGAAGTTCTCTTGTGGCAAAAGGTCAGTAAAGCAAAGTTTCATTCTCTTTTCATTTCACACTAATTTTCTATACAGGAGGATTTTGGAGTTGTATTTCGTTGTAAAAACGATTGTTTAAGTTTTATTTAGTGAATTTTCCTATAGGGAATAGGCCTATGCTATTATGGTAGTAGTCGTGGTAAGACCTAAGCCCGGCACCAAGTTACTTTTTAGTTTTGAGGTTGTTAAGATGGGTACTTATATTTGGGGGTAGGCCTATATTTTATTTTTGTTGAAAGAGACAAATAGGCTAATTTATTAATAATGCAGGTAGTTAGTAAAAATAAAAATATAATGTAGTTCTTTGTAAGCATAATTCATAACAAATAACTGTTGGGCCTCAAGTATGTTAATCGGATTAATGGTTTGCCCTATAGGCCGTATTGTTGTACCAATGTATAACAAACTGATTATTTTCCAAATTCGCAACCCCCATATTTTCCCCAGAATCACTTATAAACTGTATGTGAGGTGGAAAACCAGAAGGTGTCACCTCTTGTTGGCCCTGTGTTTGAAGGTTGATAATAGTTAATAATTGATAATAAAATTTTTCCGAAAAAGTTTACGGGGTGTAAATCTCCAAAATCCTTCCGGTTAAAAAAAAGAATAATCCTGAAGCCATGTTAAGCTACAGTTCTAGCTACAGGCCTAGAAATATCCGTCATTCCTAATTATTATTCTGGGGCTATACAAAATGAATTTTAATTCCTATTTTTGCAAATTTTACGAGACCCACGTGAAGAACTAGATTTTTGGGTACTTTGAAAGCAAGGGACTGTTCTTTGAGGCCCAGCATGGGTTTGGAGGGGAAAGAGAGGGGGAGGAGATTTTCTCTGTGTGCGCCCTATCTCGCGAGTATGCTCAGTGCGGAGCTTATTTCCCCATGAAACTTTCTTTGTTATAGGTTATAGTATGTGTGTATAAGTATGGTTTATGTATATTTGATTTATAATTATTATCAAATACATTTTGTCTGCATTGATTTTTTTTTATACTAGCTTACCCGGCATACTTCGCAGTGCCAACTTGAGAAATTTGTTGCCGTTCAGGTAAGGTCGTTCGCTGCGCTCACTCCCCATCAGGCTTAGTTCGTTTGCTACGCTCACTCGCCGCAAGTCTATAATATCGTCTGGTTTTTTATTGCCAATCTTCCCTCAATAATATAAATGAGAAGAGCTGTTTATTAAATTAATGATCGCCAAAAATTAGTAATCATATGTTACAATACAAAAATGTTGCTTCCATAAGAATAACATGATAACTTTGAGGAGATCTAGGGCGTTGCCCATTGTAAATATTAATATGACAATAGTTAGACTTTCCTATTTTAAGCCTAAAGAATGAGTATACCAAATTTCAGCACTCTCTAGTCGGGAAGTTGGAGAATTAGTGATGAGTGAGTCAGTGGGTGAGTAATTGAGGGTTTTCTCTTTTATATTTTTAGATTAATGCAAAGAAAAATTCCTCATAATCCCTCTCATGTAACACAGTGATTTTAACTATTTTATATTATAAAATTACTTACAATGTTTGGTTGAAATATTAAACCTATTAAGTTAAACAATTAATGGTTCTTATGATGAAATGTGGTTCCTGATGAAGTTAGTCAACATTTAAATACAATATTTCGTCATAAAACACGTAAAATGGATTTAATTTGTGCAATTTACTGTTGCAGAGTAAAACTCCGCATGCACTCTCTGCCGTTTTACTGGCGAAGCGGCTGCTTGAGGGTTAACAGTATTTCTTAATTTATTGTAAACTATTTTTTATATCATGATTGCCCAAGCTGAACAATTTTGTCGAAAGTTTTAATTTATCACTTCACATTTTAAGGGAACGGCTAACTGATGACGTCTTGATTCTTATACCTAAGCATATAGCTACCGGTATGTCAATAGTACATTGGCCTTAGTAAAGACATAGTTAGATCCACAAACCCACCTTAATTTAAATAACCAAGTCAAATTGCTATCAAGCTTTGAAATTTAGGCTTCAAATAATGTTCTTTAAAAATATTAATATGGGGAAAGAATGTTTTTTTCTTTGTGTTGATACTAAATTGAATATCGTTTTCATATAAGGATCTTTTCTAAAATTTCAGTGCTAGAAAAATACCACCCAACTTTTGAAAAGTCCTGGGTTATTATCCATATATAACTTCCTGAAAGTGAAACTTTTTCCAAGCAGGTGGAGGAAAGAGCATGAGATAAAAATTTATAAATAATAAATTGTCGACAAAAAAGTGCTAGAGAGCGATATTTTGGATCTCAATCATATACAGAATCTAAGTAAATCATCGGTGTTTTAAAATAACAATCGAGACAACCGATATTCCCGATTAAGTCTGCCTTATTGACATCGGCGAGCCGATATATCGTTCCATCGCAATTTTTGGATGAAAAGCAAGTCAAAATGTATCGATAATTAGTATTTTATGGGAAAACACGATAAATGATATGGTAGGCTATATAGCTCCATAGCATCAAAATGGTCAAGAACGGAACTTGTGAATTAGCCTATATTTATTTTGTGATTTTTTTCGTTGGCCTATTTATATCATACTTGTTTTTTTCCAGGATAAAAGAACAAGAAGAAGCTGATGATGTGTAAATCTTCGAATTGCAAATTTGTGTTTCAATCGGTGTTAGTGTCATATTTTCAACATTATTAAGCTGGTGTTTTTTGTTTGTATTATCTTATTCATTTTTGTAAAATTGTTTTTATTCTTACAATGAACAATTCAACCTTATATATAACCAAATATGTGGAAATATTACCTATTCAAAGTTTAAATAAAATTAAAGTGTGATGTGTTGAATATTTTTCATCTTTTCCTTAATTGCACTCGAGTAAGTTGAAGTTTTTTTAGATCACTCTTTTTTTTCAGAATATTTTTGAACATTCATTTTATTGAATGATAAAGTAGAGTCCTTAAAACCTAGAATTCTTGATAACTTGGGAACAGGGTGTCTACAACCTTGAAAAAACCTTGAAAACGCCTTTAATTTGAATTGGCCTTGAAAATTCCTTGAGACTTGAAAATGCCAGTGTATCCTTGAATTTAGTTTGATTAAAAAAAAAACGCGTCGCAGCAGACCTGAGTACTCCGTCAATTTCCATTGGTTATTTATTTATTTTTTGTATATAAAAAATTTATAATAATCAAAGATTTTCACAAAAAAATAAATATTTAATAGCATTATATTTTTTAGTTGACTATTTTACTGTTATTTAGAAATAAATTTTTTGCCAACAGTTATAAACTCTTTTTGTTTTTATTGAATAATATTTTAGTAATGAAATTTCACCTGGCGTAAAGGAAATTTTCCTTAGAGACGGGGAAAGTAGAGAAGGCAAGTTGATGGCTGCACGTACTTGCCTGTTGCACTTATTGCAAACTAACCTTGTCTATAGAAGTACTTTTCTCCTTAATTTAGGAAATAGACGTAATGGACAGTATACTTGCAGCCAACTTGCCTTCTCTAAGCAACAAGATTCCTTTGATCTAACTAAATGAACTAAAAAGTTCATGTGAACATATATAGCACTAGCCACCATTTTCTTTATTACACCCAGTAATTTTTATTTCTGAAACTAATTGAAAATTTTTAGAATCTGACAACAAATTATTACGATTTTTTTCTAATAAAATCACCTTAATTTTCAGGAAGTATAATTTAAAATCAATGTTTTCTGCAGTAAAATGGCAATAACTACGTTATTTGTTTTCAAATCCGTACAAATTTATATGGATAAAATTTCTTAACTGTTTGTGTCTTGTAAAATTCGATGAAATTTACAGGTTTAGAGATGTGTTCCATTGTAACTGAAATAACAAAAATTTAGATACACACAAAAAAAAATCATACAAAATGGTTAGTAGACCAGAGACCAAATAATATTGCTTTGTAAAACTTTACCAAAATATGGTAGAACTTAAAGCAATGTTTATATTAAATTATGACATTCTTGCAATTAAAAGTTTCCATTATCCATAAATCCATTTAAGCCAGTCATAATTTTATTTTTTTTAACAAAAACAAAAACAAATTGGCAAGATATAGTACTTTTTAAAAAAGAAGTTAGTAGACTGTTTAAAAAAATAAAATTAGGTTCATAAAATTCAGGTAAAAATAAAATTCAAATAAAATTCAGGTTTTTTAATGTAAATTACTTGATTTTCTTATATCTTATATTTGAAAATGTAAAATATTCAGTGAATGTAACGTAAAACAAAGCAGACAATTTTTTAAGTGATGTGAATTTCGCAAGTAGCCTAAAAAATGTGAAAATTAAGTGAAAAGGTAAAATGTTGGTAATTTGAAAACGTGAATTTAACGTCTTTTTCACGTGAAATTAGCAAAAAAAAATTGTAAAAATAATGCGAAATTCATGTGAAAATCGAGTAAAAAAGGGTGAAAATTCAGTGATAAATTTGCGATAGAGTGAAATTTTAGTGAAATTAAAATTTGAATTTCACGTTTTATTTTCACGGGTTTTTGACGCGAAATTCAGTGCAATTTTTATGTCGTTTGCGAAAATAACTTGATTTCCTCCTTTTTTTAACGTGAAAATGTTCAAAATGAAGCGTTATTTTCACGTGAAAATAACGTTTTTGTCCCCAACAGCACAGGGAGCTTGTTCCAAACTTGTTCCAAGTCCAACAAGCCAAGCTACCAAGCTTGGTTTAAGCTTGGGAAGCCAAGTCTATAGGCTTAGTTTGGAGTTGTTTTAAAGATCGAAGTTGGCAGTTCATGAGCTTGTTCCAAGCTCCCACTCCCAAGCTCATTCCAAGTTTAAACACCAAACTCCCACCAAACTCAAATAACCAAACCCACTCTAAGCTTGTCCTGAACTCATTTTTAACTTGCTCCAGAGTTGCATTGATTAAAGATGCTCATATTAAGTTTAGTGGGAGCTTGTTTTAAGCTCCCATCAGGCTTGGTTTTAACTTAGGTGAGTGAACTGGTTTTAGGCTCATTTTAAGCTCATTTTATACTTGTTCCAAACTTGGCTAACCAAGCTTCATAAAGCAGGGCGTTACTAAACACATATTAAGTTTGGTGGGAACTTGTTTTAAGCTCCCATCAGGCTTGGTTTTAACTTAGGTGAGTGAACTTGGTTTAGGCTCACATTAGGCTTGGTTTTGATATATGTGAGTGAACTAGTTTTAGGTTTATTTTTGCTCATTTTATAGTTGCTCCAAACTTGAGTAAATAATATATATAGTTTGTCAAAAACCCATTGGGATAAATATTTGTACAAAAATAAAGGAAATGTATTATTAGACATGTATTTCATTTGTTCTGTTTTAAAATTCTTCTACAAATGAGTCTCAAAAGTTTATTCATAGCCTATGAATGAATCCAATATTTTCAAGTAACAAATGAAAAAAGTGAATCAACTGGGCCAACGCTTGCTACCTCCACCACTTCACAATTTATTTTACATATCAATTTATAAATTATGATTGAAATATTTAATGATTTTAATGGGTGTGATGTTGAGCAGAAGAACTATAAAGTTAATATTTTGTATATGATAAGGTATAGGGTAATCGTTGTATTAACAAAATACCCTTAAAATTTCAACATAATAATATTGTTATCAAACCTTACAGCATAAGATTGTAGAGATGTTTTCAGAATTAATAACAGTAGCATAACCTTACTGATTGATCTGAAAAATTCCTACAAGCAAGTTGTTAGTTGTGAAAGCAAACAATACATTATTGGCTATTTACGATATTTTAGATTAATATTTACAATCAAAATCTTCAGCAATATCTCTTCGGAATTGTGAACTTAAATTGCATGGAAATGGCAAATGTTGGTCAAGTTCATACGGATTTGTTTAGTTTATTTGGAAATATAGAGGCTTTTAACATGAATAAACTTTTGAAACTTACCTTAACAAGAACTTTAAAAAATAATTCAAACTTATAAAGGCAAACGCGGAATTATTTGTAGGTCGAACAAAATCTTGCACATCAACAAACGTGTTTTTCAAGATGGCTTGGCGGACGTCGTTAAAGTGGCGAGCTGTTGTGTAGGAGAGAAGACCGTTGGAGGGGGTTTGAAAACAATGACCCGGGACAGAGCGCATGCGCAGACCAGAATAAATGTTGACGTCATCACGCAGCTTATTTTAAACTCACTTTCGTGAGCTTGTTGTGAGCTTAGTTTATGGACTAAAAACAAACTTGGTAAACCAATTTTAAAATGAGCTCCGACCAAGCTTGGGGTTAGTGTAGTAACACAATTTCATTACACCAAGTTTATTTAAGTTTGGAATGAGCTCCAAAAACTAAGCTTGGTCTAATAAGCTAAAAATATTCTAAAACCAAGCTTAGTTTAAGCTTACGTGCTGTCTGGGGTGCTATCTGGGTAAGTGAAGAAGAACTTTGTTATTCAAAGTTTTGTCAGGAAGAGTCAACAAACTTGCATTTGCACTATTGGTCACCCATATATATATTTCCACATATATTTATAAAAAGAATAAGTTAATTGGACGTCACAAGGAAAATAAACAAGTATTCAGAAAAATAGACCCTATAATATTTAATATAACATACTGTAGTAAGAGAAAAAAGCAAACACTACACTGCTTTATGAGTGCATTAGGATAACATTTTAGAAGGATAATTTACGATTTTGAAAAAAGGTAAGTTCTTACTTAAATTAATAATACAAATTTACGGGCCACAACAATGACGCAACAATGCTGGCGCAACATGAGAGAGACAGACAAACTATCGATAAAAAGGACAAATAATAATGAAATGTCAAACAGTATGTTAATATAGGCTACTCTTGTCTGTTATGGAGAAAAGCAAAATAATAATTATTTACAGATCATTCTTTGTAATTTAGATTTTAAGACGATAAGCTATAATCATCTTATAAATATACATACAGTTTACATCAAAATTAATAAGCAAAAAATATATTCATTTACTCATAAGGACCAGAGAATACAAACATAAATAGTTAATAAAAATTTTCAATTTTAAATATCAACTAATAGTTGCAATTTTTTATGTAAAATCAAGATGGTTGTGTAATAGCACAATAATAATGATCAGCAACTAAGTGAATGAGAAACATAAGGCCTTTTCGCATCATGCAGACAGACACCATTATTACGTAGCCGGTCCGTTGTGGCACTCGTGCCAGTCCGCTCGCTGCGCCGCGCCGCGCCGGCCGGCTCATCGGTAGCGGTGAGGTGGGGTGAGGAGAGGAGCATTGCCAAACCAAAATATCTCGGCCGGGAAGCAGACGATGCCACGGCGCGCCATTAGTTCCAGGGACGACCACGGAAGCAGCACTGCATTGGGAAAAAAACTCAGAGATTGGCTGAAAATCCAACAGGTTCGCTAGTCGCGCTCTCAAAAGCTTGGCTTCAAATTAAAGCATTGCTTGGCTATTCTATTTAGATGTATATTCAATGGTTAAAGTCTGATTCGGAAGTTTATAATTGTTATATAAAAACTTACAAATATTTCACCATAGTATTACATAACCTAACATTTTAATTTCCAATTTAAAAAAAATCACCGAAATTATTGGGGGGGCAACTGCCCCCCCTTGCCCCCCCCCAAATGACGCCTATGCCCCCCACATCCTTCCAGTGGGAAAGTGTGACCTATGATAATGTGATAAGTGTTATGTCGAAAATGAAAGCTTCTAAAAGCAAAGATGTGTATTGTCTCTTAGCTAATATTATAAAGTATGTTATCAATGCAATATTAACTCCACTTGTGATATGTATCAACTCCTGCCTGTTGGAAGGTGTATTCCACACTCAGAAATTTTCAAGAGTTGTCCCAGAGTTTAAAGAAGGGGATAGGTCTCAGGTTAAAAATTATCTTCTAATATCTTTGGTGCCTATTTTAGGTAAGATTATTGAAGCTGTGGTAAAAACTCAGATTTATGGTTTCCTGGACTCCCAACAACTATTGCCAGGATGTCAATTTGGCTTCCGAAGGTCCACCACTGATGCCCTAGTAAGTTTAGTTTCTGAATTCTTTCAGCCTCTGAGAGAAGAAGCCTTGCCCACGTGCAATGCAATAAGTGCATAGGTGCCTTGCAGCTTGTGATCTGAGCAAGGCTTTCAATTGTATTGATCATAGTATACTCTTGAATAAGTTGGAATACTAAGGCATCTGTGGTATCCACCTTAATT
>JAQYXR010001539.1:0-30627 GCA_030545055.2 Neoaliturus tenellus | reverse complement strand
CTGCTGCTCCCTAACCGCCCTCGTCCTGTAAGCGTGAGGTCGTTTCTTCAGCTGCTTCTTCTCCGTTGGCTTGGGTGCCGGGGCCTGAGGCACTTCTTCTTTGGGTTTTGAGCTTTCCCGAACGTAATCCTCCAGCTCAAGTTGTCCCAAGAACTCACTGAAATCATAGATTATCGAGCGCTTTTGAAGCAAATTTCACCATAGAACAATAAAATTTCAAATTTTACCCTTTGGGTTAAAGCTTTAAATAAACTTGTTTGTTGTTGAGTGATGGTCACGACTTAGCACTTCCCTAATGTTTTTTTACAGTTCTTTAACTAACAGTTCTTTAAAACAATTTTTTTGGAATTTATTATTACGGTATTTTCTTAAATTTACCATTACAATAGACAATATACAATAGAGAACCTGTTTATTCATGAAAGTTTACAATATACTTTTTACATTCCAAGAGCTCACAGAGCTCGTGTGGAATTTAATATTAAAAAATTCATTATATATAGATATGTTATTAGTTAGTCAGTTGGCAAAATCCTTTAAATTGTTTGCAAAACAGCACACTTCATTAATTGTCTGTGTTCAATCGTGACACAAGTCCAGAAACAAACCTTGTATCTCTTTGTTGTTAATATTAAACCTCACACAAAACTATTATCATTTCTCAATAACCTTATTTTCTGGTTTCAATTAATGAAATTTCATTTACATTTAACTCCACTACGGTACATCTCAAATCAAAGTTATTTAGACTAAAATTTTATCCTGAAAAATTGTATAATCATGTTTAATTTTGAAATACTGTTAACACACATGGCAAAGAGAGGCCCTTAACGAGTGTAATCTGACCAATCAGTATTCAGGTAGTCATCAAAAAAATAAAAACATTTGCCAATGAGGCACCTTTACTGCTCCATACACATATCGGTCTGTCAGATTCATCTAATTAGTAACCGTCGTTCGACTGATCATTGCGGGTATAGGATTGCCTCTAGTCGATAGACACAAAAATTGGATGGATGATGACTGATGAGAAACTCATCAGTGTCATTATCCTCTGCTGTCAGGCCGATTGTTGCATGTATAGGGGTAGGCTATAAATGTCTTTCACACATTTATTTGACTATAATTTGTTGTTGTTTTTTAATGACCTTCAGAGGTTGAGGGAGTTTGGAATAATTGCTGTTTGGTCCAGTGCCAGCCAAAGTGTTTGCAACTAAGGTAGTCGTGTAACGTGTGGCTACTCACATCTTATCCCGGGAGGTGTTGAGTGACGCCTGGTCCAGAGGTTTGACCAGCACCTTCTGTGTCCACCGGATCTCGTCCCGCTGCCAGTTGCCTCTCGACTGTCTCACCCCCTCCACATCACCCTCCCTCCGCGCCCCCATCCCTGCAACATAGAGGAGCTTCGTCACTCTCATTCACTCAAACTAATGTGACTGCCGGTTCGGATGGCAAAATTTTGTACGAGGCGGTGTCGGGCATGAGGCATTGTTTTCACCATGAATTTACAATACCATTTAGTTAAATTAAAGAATGCTCAAGAATAAAGATCTCTAGAGTGCTGTTTTAACAACATTTTACTCACAGTCTTTACAAGTTTGCCTCACGTAAGTCTTACTGGACCAAAATGAATTCTAAATTCACCTTGCTATAAATAAATATGTTAGAATGCTGGAATAAATAGGTGTTAAATTTTTTTTATAGTTTTTGAATAAAATGGCTGGCACATTTATTTCAACCAAAGTGTTAATATGGTTTGTTAAAATTTTGAGAATAATTGTTATCTGCTCAGCTAAAATCAGTTTCCATGTTTGGGTTATCCCCCAGCCATTGTAGTTGCTGTAAGGTTGGCAACACTCACGCTGGGTGCGTGGGGATGTGGTGGCGTGCCTGTAGTGCGCCGGCTGGTGTGGGTCTCCGTCCACCTGGTGCACCAGCGCCTGTATCATCTGGTCGATGTTGGATCGCGCCTCCTGCACACCCTGGATCACCTCTTGCTGGCCTGCGACACAACGACTGTTAGGTTAGCAAAACACACACTGCGTGTGCGGGGATGTGGTAGCGCACCTGTGACGCACCAGCTGGTGCGGGTCCATTTGGTGTACTATAGTGAAACTCAATTACGATCGCCCTGCTGAAAATTTCTACTAGCAATGGATAAGTAGCAGAAAATACTGTGGTGGACTGGTGGAAGTTACATGTAAATGAAACCGGTGATGTTCATCCCTTGTGACTCTGACCTTGGTTTGGTGATGGTCAGGCTCGTTGGTATTACCTTGCTTGGGTACAGGAAAGGATTTCGGATGAGATGCGGAACTTGTCAGAATGCGAACTAGCTATTGGTGATAATTGCCCTATGAATTGGCTATGGGGTTTGGTGGAAGCTTGCGTTGGATCAATGGAGATTTGGTCACATGGAAACTAATTCAAGTGAAAGTGACTTGGTGTGATACCCAGAACCAGGATCGGTCTGCCGAATGAGCTCCTACCCTAAGCCAGCTTTGATGTGGCATAATAATGAACTAGATATAACGTAATGTTTAGTTAATACTGAATTTCAGGTTTGTATGTAACATGAGAAGCTAAACTAAACAATCCCGTACCAACCTCACATGCTAGGGCCTGACTATTGCAATTTTAACGTAATTAATTTTTCCTGTCCTTACATTTTGTATTTGTTTAATAAATTGAGAATAACCCCTAATCCTAACCCTACCCTAGCCTACCCCCTATTTCCTAATTTAACTACACATTATTAATTGTACTTATCCGGCCCCAGAAGAAAAACCTGTCTTGCTACTCCGGCGTTTGTCGTTTTAGAGCGAGAAAAGGCAGTTTTCTTTGAAGGTTCGGATTCCCGGGTCACGTGACCGGTGGTTTTGGCTGTTTGGATGGCCAGCACTTTAGACGCGGAATTATATAATGAGTGAGCTGTGGTGCGGCACGGCACAACCACACTCCCTTTCGAGCAAAAAAATTGCGCCTGCGCTATTAGGGTGAAGGTAAAGGACCAGGTGAGGTTGAGGTTGCTTCCCCCCCTATTGCTTCCTGAAATGTGTCCAACACTGTTACGCCCTTACCATGGTACCCTTGTTGGTCTGTAAGGGCACCACAAGGAAGCGAACAGTGGTTTCCGGAAATGTGTCTCACACTGCTACGCTTTTACCATGGTAACCCTTGTTGGTCTGTAGGGGCACCATAAGGAAGCGAACAGTGGGTTCGACGCATCTTCACCTGGAACCCAAATTCAGACCGGTTCCCTAACTTGGCACCTCCGAGATGATGTTTTCTTGCTTGGGTATCGTCAGTGCTCGGCCTCCTCCCCCCCCTTTCAAAAGAAAAAAAAATGAGGCCTCCAAGACTTCTATCTGGCTGGAAAGTTTGATTCAATTGAGAAGGATTTTGAAAATGTTGTCGGTACCTGCACGCACAATTTTTATTTTTTTATTTTTTATTTTTTTCTTTTTTTTTTTTTTTTTTTTTTTGGGAGTTGCCTGTGGAATTCACTTTAATTTCACAGTGTCAAGGCTACTAGTGGCTAGAACGTATTGGTGAGCTGTCTGAAGTATGTCTCAATGTCAGATAAATTGTGTTGCTTGACTGCTAGAAGATTGCGAAATTGGAGATATTGCAAAGTTGTTGAAGATCCAAAATTGCGTGGTACTAGCCGGTGTGTCATCTCTGCTAGTAGAATGCTGGAAGAGTTGATTCTGATCCTGTTGATTGATGAAGATTCTCTGTGTTGATCACAAGCTGTGTTCTACAGCTAACCACTATTGGTGGTTATTGGAGTTGCTGGTGTTCGAAGAGAATTGCAGCTGTGAATACCGGTGGTTGCAGAAGTAGGCAGCTGGAACTGGAGTTGAGTGGTGGTTGCGAAGATCTGGTTGTGAAGGTCTGTAATGTACTGTTAACTGTAGACTGGTAGATGCAAGTTCTCCAGGTGAGTATTATGAGGTGAGTATATTATGAAGCTTGAGTAGCCAGTAGAGAGGAGTCCATAAATCAGGCATTGGTTAAGACAATCTTGAGGTCAACTTCGTTTAATCAAGATATTGTTTATTTTGTTTTTTTTTTCTTTTATTTATTTTTTTTTATTTATTTATTTTTTTTGATTGTGCAGGTACTTAGGTTTTGCAGATATAACTTCAACATATTCAATATTTACTAATTGAAGCCAGGATAGACGTCTTGTATCTGAACAGTGTTACCCCTTGGGTTGGTCCGAGACTGACGATACAGAATTTTGGGTGGTTCGACCCGGCGAGGTGAACCCGTGCACGGTGAAAGTTTTGCACTAGGTGCCATAGAAATTCAATTTGGTTCCAAGGTGGAGAATGTAAGGTCGAGCAAAAAAGGAACCCCGTAGAGCGGTGGAGGTTGGTTGGTAGGAAATGATAGAAAATATTTTTTTTTTTTTTTTTTTTTTTTTTTTGCCACATTTGAGCACGAACGAATAGCTTGATATTGAACGCAAACGATAACAAATCTGGAATTTTTGATTTGGTTGCGTGAACATATTGATTGCCCCATTTGGTTTACCCCGACTGCCTTTGATTTCTAATTTTGCTGGTTTCCTAATATGGTGTTGTTTAAATCTGGCTATCGAATAAACGAAAGTCTACCTAAACTAACCTACGCTAATGACTAGATTGAAAACTTAAATTATAAGTAGAGAATGTAGATAACTAGAAAATAGGAAGGTAGTAAAGAGGTTTGCGGGACTCGATGAATCGTAGCATGTACAGTACTACGATCCATTGACTCGGTTGTGAATCCTCAGAGGCCCTTCACCTTGTGATAGAGAATAAAAAAAAAATAAAAAATAAAATTACTATCCAAGGTGAAGTAACTTTTATGAATCTAGTGAGGAAAAGAAACCCCGTTGGAGAACACAACAGATGCCGCTGAAGGAAGAAGAGCATGGTATCCAATTGTGAGAGGGGAGGAATTGTGTAGGCATGTCCATCACGTGGAAGACAGTACCTTAGACTCACATTTCCCCCTCACAACCAGATTGCGTAAGAGAAGGAGCGATAGAATGAAGAGGAAACGAAGAGAATAACTTAAATCTAATATCACTAGGTAGTAGCTCACTCGGTAGACGATCGTTGGCCCGGGTATTTCCTAGCGTGGTGGTACTCGCTTGTTAACAAGCTTTGAAGGCAATGAGGGTTGAAAAAATTTCTTTAATTGAGAAACGTGGGCCTTCCTAACAAATTTCCCGGTCGTGGGGTCCAGCAAACGGACTGTGACTGGGGAAGTGAATGTTTCAATTACACAGGGTTTGGACCACATTGGGAGTAATTTTTGGTTGATGCTATCTACTTTTTTACTGATCGGATTGTCCCTAAACATTACCCAATCTCCAGGCCTGAAAGGGTTGGGTAGCCTGTCGAGATTGTACTTCTTGGCTCTGTTTTCCCTAGCCTTACGTAAACTTTCTACAGCATTCTCCCATTCCTGCTGAATTGAAAAACCCTGTGCTTGATCATCTATAAGCCTATCTAGATTCCATTGTAGTTCCAGGGGGTGATACAGTGTTCTACCGAGAAAAAGACGGGAAGGTGAATTTTGGGTGCTTTCATGGTGTGCAGAATTGAATGCTATTTGGAACCAATGTAATTCCTGATCCCAATTCTTTTGATGCTGGTGGTGAAAAATTCGGATGGCTACCTTTATCTGCTTGTTCACTCGTTCCGCATGGGAGGGGTTTGGGTAGTAGGGACTGGTAAAAATGTGTTGAATGCCCAGACCCAAACATAGCTCTTGTAATGACTTGGAACGAAAGTTAGAAACATTGTCGGAAACCAGGAACTTAGGAGGACCAAAAATTGAAAAGATGTTTCTTGTCAGAAGATACTCCGTTGTGGCTGATTGAGTGTTTCTGGTGGGTAACAAAATGCAAAATTTGGAGAATGAGTCCACGACTGTAAGGATATATTTGTTGCCTCTATTTGATCGGGGAAGAGGGCCTATGTGGTCAATAAAGATCTTCTCCCAAGGCCTTGTGATCACCTCAGAAGACAAGTGACCGATGCGAGTGTTTGGGGCTTGCTTGCATCTCTGGCATTTGACGCACTCTTTCACCCTATTCGTTATAAATTGTTTGAGGTCTGGTGCCCAGAAAAAGGGATTGATACGAGCAAGTGTTTTGCTGACGCCCAAATGAGCTGAAGTGGGAGACTCATGATAATAACGGAACAGTAGATCAAGGAGTTTCTTTGGAACAACTACTCTGGGTTTGTTCTGGTTTGGGAGCTGATAAAGGAGGATGTTGTGTTGTATAGAGTACCCTGGAGGCTTACGTGATGAGTTTATTATTTTCAAAAGATCAGGGTCCTCTCTTTGATGCAAGCCGATATCTTTGAAGGCCTCCGGGATTCCGAAAAGTGTCATCACTGTGGGTGGTTTGGGGTTGGAAACTTGGTTTGTATGTGGAGGGTCGGGTTGGGGAGCTTGAGTTGGCTCGGACGCCTCAAAGAGGCGAGAAAGGCAGTCGGCTATTACATTGTCTTTCCCCTTGATATGGAAAATCTGAAACTTGAAAGAATTTATAAAGGAAATCCACCTGGCTATTTTACCCACCTGACGCGGGTGATTTAATAACCAGGTAAGGGCAGAACAATCAGTGTGAAGGTGGAATTCCCTGTGCTCTAAATACTGTTGATATTTCTGGAGTGCAAAAACTATGGCAAGGCATTCTAGTTGGAGGGTTGAGTAATTTAATTCGTGTTTGTTGAGAGCTCTAGAAGCATAAGACACCGGGAAAAGTTGACCGTCATGATTTTGGAGGAGGACTGCTCCCACGGCTGTTCCAGAAGCGTCGGTGTGGACCACGAAGGGTTTAGAGAAATCGGGCATACGCAGAATCGGGGATGAGACCAAAGCCGCCTTAAAGGTTTCAAAGGCCTTGATTTGTTCGCGCCCGAATTTAAATTGTGCGTCCTTGCGCTTCAATTGATTGAGCGGTTGCGCGATGGCAGCATAATTCTTTATGAAACGGGCATAGAAGGCGGTCATTCCCAGAAACCTTGAGAGCTGTTTGATGTTCTTGGGAATCGGAAATTCGTCTATTGGTTTGGTTCTATCAGGGTGAATGGATATGGAATGGTTGGAAAATACATGTCCTAAGAATTGAATGTGATTGGATGCCACAGTGATTTTTTCTGGGTTGACTGTTAATCCGGCATCCTTGAGCCTTTGTATAACAATCCTGACTTTAGATAGGTGATCTTCGAAAGTGGAATCGCTGTAGATGCAAAGATCATCAAAAAAATTGTAAACATATTGAAACTTTATGTCACCAAATATCTTATCAATCAGTGATGTGAGAACCATACTACCAGAAGCTAGACCAAATGGCAGGTAATTGAATTCATACTGAGCCCAAGGAACTACGAAGGATGTGTATGGCTTGGAGTTCTCGGAAAGCGGGATTTGGTTATATGCTGAGTTGAGGTCAAGGAGTGTGAACCAACGAGCCTGTCCCAAATGCTGGAAGGCGCTTTCGATTGTTGGCATTGGGGTTGCATCGAGCTCGATGATTTCGTTCAAGTTGCGGTAGTCCACCACCATGCGTGTTTTTCCTCCCTTCTTGGGTACCAAGAAGGCTGCAGAAGCAAAAGGGGAGCTAGAAGGCCTAATCACCCCCTTGCACAGCAATTCGTCAATGTGCTGTCGCATGAGTGCAAGTTTTGGCGGTGCATACTGATATGGTTTGTTGCGGATTATTTTATCAGATTTTACGCGAATTTGATACTGGATGAGATTTGTTTTTCCTAAATTCTTGGTTATGGTTTCGGGAAACTGACTTATTAGCTCCTGTACCTTGGTTCTTTGGTTATTGTTGAGATTTTGACCCATGTTGACTGAAAGCAAAGTTTTTTCGTTGGGGACCGCGGTGAGGGCAAAAACTTTAGGGGAACCAAAAGGGAATGTAATTGTGTGCTTGGCCGTATTAATGACAGCCTTGGTTTTGGAGAGGAAATCGTACCCTAAAATTACATTGACAGGCAAGCACTTGGAAATCTGGAATTGAAAAGTCCACGAAAGGTGGGCTATTTTAAAGTGAATTGATGCTTGATATTGAAAGGGGAGCAGCTCACCCGAAGCAGCGAGAGCCGCTTCAGCTGAGTCTTGGACCGACTTTATCGCCGTTGTCTGTTCCTTAAGCATTTGGAAGGTTTGCAACGACATTATGCAAAAGGACGACCCTGTATCTACCAAAGCATCTACTTGGACCCTACCGAAGTTTAACTGCACCTGACATGATTGCAACTCGGGGACAGATGGTGCCGTTTTGGGACTCGCATTGGCTTGCTTTTTGCTACTGGTGTCGATTTTATTGCTAATGATTTGCTTAGGCTTGGTGGCCGAATAACATTGCGGAGGGCGGGTGCCACCTACGACCGGCCTCCTTTCCAGTTTGTTGGGCCCTTGTGTGTTCCCTTGTGGTTGGTCTGGTTGGAAGGCGGATTCCCTTGGGGTTGGTTGTTTGGTCGGTTGAAGGAGCCGTGGGTAGTGGGACCAAAAGGATACTGAGGGATATCGGGCCTATACTGATTTTGTTGAAATCTCGGGTTGCGGAAACGATTGTGGTTGGTAGATTGCCATGATGGAGAGGTATTCGGGTTGGAATGGTAGGAATAGCCGTTGGCACCAGGGTAGCTGTTGAAATTATTTCTGGGACGGTATGGAGCTATGTTTTTTGTTGAGTGGTTAGAAACCTGATGGGAGAATTGGCCCTGCTCTAAATTTCGAACAACTTGAATCCTAGGAGCTAATGACAAAAGTTCTTAAATTGTGGTTGGAGCGGGTACCCCGGCAATACGAGCTCTAGTCTCTGGATTAAGCCCATTGACAGCAACGTCCAAGAGTTCTGCATCTGTAGAATGGGGCAACAAAAGGTGGGCATAATCGCGGATGCTATCCACAAATTCTGTAACTGTCTCTGAAGTGGCTTGGGCTCTATAGATGTAGGTAGATACCATAGAATGGCGGAGCTGGGGGGGTATGAAGAAGTTGAGCAACTGCGCAGTTAGACTTGGGATACTATCTCGGTTCGTGATGGCTTGAGACCAAAAACTCCTAAGCTGGCCTGTAGTTCGGGGGAGAGCGTTGACGATTAGTGAATGTTCGTCGGTTAGCTTGAGTTGCTCTATCTTGGTGAATTGAACTAAGAAACGGAGCAGTTGCTGGGTATCAGAGCCTGAGACTATGGGCAGGGCTGTGAGAAGGTCATTTAAAACCTTTCTTGAATCCTTGGACTGCGCAACCGTGCGGTTGGCGGCAAAGACAGATGACACCTGGTGGCCAACAGCTATTGCAGTTGCGTGTACAATGTCCTGCCAGGGTGGGTTACTGGTGGGGTGGGGAAAGTGACCTGCTCCAATAGAATTTGAAAGGCTGGTAATGTGACTGGCGGCAGTTGTGTAGTGGGCGGTGGGTAAATTGGTGCTGGAGAATGTTGGGTGGGTGGATGTGGGTTGGTTTTCTGGACCCATGGGGCTGACTGATGTCACTGGGGTGGCAACAATTGGTGTGAACGGTCTGTGAGCCGAAGCGTCCCCTGAAACATTCTCGACTGGGTCGGGGCCATCTGGCCTTGAAAAATCTATATCTGGACGGTGATTGGTGGGAATGGGGACTGACCCGCCATTCAACTCAAGAGAATTTAAAAATTCACTCAAAATTGCCCGATTGAATGCTAAGGTATTTTGAGGAACGAGTCCCAAAATTTGGCACTGCGTTGCAGCGTCAGAGGCATTGAGGTTATAAACCCAAGAAGTCCCCTTGGGAAGGTTTTCAGGCGAATAAATTTTTGACGGCATAATCAGGCCTGGTGCCGGTAGCTGACACCAACAAAATCAAATAAACTATGAAAATGATAACAACTATCTATAAACTATCAAATAATAACCACTTATAAACTATGAAATAATAACACTTAACCTAACTATGAATAAATAAACCTTTGATAAATAAATAAAAACAAGTAACAATTTTCTCTATATTCTATCACCAAATACGCGAGGCACAAGACACAATCAAGGAAAAATTCTATATGAGAATGCAAAGGGCTGGCCTAGGTGGGAAAGGGTCAAGGGCTCTTCACACCCATTTAATTTATTTATTTCCGAAAAGGTGTAAAATTCCTAACAATTTATGGTAACCGGTATGCCCTTGAATCTACTTGGGTAAAATTGGGATTTCCTTTGCCAATAACGATAAAAGAGCCTGGTAATCCCTTGAATTGAGATGAATCTGATCCCTCCTGTCTGACCTTTGTAATAACTGTGAAATAATCTTGTGTCAGAGAAATAATTTGTTAGCTTTACCACCCTTGTATTGTCTGACCTCAAGGTCATTAAAAAATTGTTGTGGGCTTCAAGCCTTTGGAGTGCGACTAAATTCCCTTGTATGCGAGGATAAGGGGGCAATGTGGTCAAAATTATTACTATTCCAGTGTAGGCCCTTCTCAGTGCCCTTAGCAAGGAAAGAAATTGATTTTTGATTGTTTGTGGGTCTGCCTCTGCCAAAAAATCATTGGTGCCAATGAAAACTAACACAGGCAAATGGCCCTCTAAAGGCAAGGAGGCTTGCTTTATTCTTGCCTTTAGGTCGGATATTCTGGCACCAGAGATGCCCAAACTATAAACACATTTCAACGGAGGAGGCCTGGGGCTGTGGTCTAAAAAGTCCACTAACCGCCTTGCATATGAATCCCCAATGACTTGTATACTACTGGGAGAAATACCGGGTGGAGAAGCCATTCTGGTTTAACTAATCTGCTTTATTTACTTTATTTCACCAAAAGGAAAGAAAGATTAAATAAAAGTGGGGAGCTGACTAGAGCTTGTGGGCTGGCTAGCTGGTTTTGCCCAACCAATTTATTTCCCCCTTAGTTGCTCTTTAGTAAACAGTGGTGGCTGGTGATTGAAAAAGTGGAAGAAAAAAAAAATTTAATGAACTTGTGTTGTCGCTCACCTAAGGCCAAGACTATCCAATGTGAGAGAAATTCACTGACAACCTTAGGCCCTAACAAAAACTCTTACCCCACTAAAGGACTTAAGTAGGCCTAACTGATTTATCTCTTCTTACTCCCTGGCATTGAAGGTAACATGCTATATCTCCTAGTGCCTGCTTATGCCTGCTCTGGGGTAAAGACTTAACTAAATCTAAATATCATGAGACAAGAAAAAAAAAAAACATTATGTGAGGTTAAATCATTGGTTAAAGCAGCACAGGTGAATAAGGTGGACGGTTACTTACATACTTTATCTGGTAGCAAAGACATTTTTTTTTTTTTACAAACACTGCACAACATTTTAATAGCACTGTAACACTTCACTTTCACTTAAAAAGGCAAGGCAATTTTATTTTATTTATTTATTTTTAGGAAAAATGTAAACACCAAATTGAATAAAAACTGAGGTCTGGCCAGCTGCCTTCTGTAATGAATTACAGCCATCAGCCAATTGCACTTACCTTGGGCCAGCCTCAAATAAATTTATAAATTTAATTTACTAATTTCTTTTCTGAGTTTAAATTCTTTAAAAGCTGCCGTGAATCAATAAACTTGCTTGCTCTTCTCATGACGGTTGCCGGAAGGTCCATCCCAACCTCTGACAGGCTAGTTGACATCTGACTCCCGAAGAAAACCTGCGTCACAGAACAAACAACAAACCTAACTCTTTAACCCCCCCCCCCCCCCCCAGGCATAGCAGGACTTGGCTTGCACTTGGTTAATCTAAAAGTTTGGCCTAAATAATATAATACGGCGGGTCTCAGATAAAAGGCCAGGCTAAGGAATCTTCCTAAATGAACTAGGCCTATACTGAGCTTGAGTGGATTACGGTATAGGCCTGCCTAAATATTTGGTCCAAAATTTGCCAGGCGTAGGAAGCTCGGTATATTCTAGCACTCCGTGCAGTGCCAAAAAAACCTTGCAACCCACGGAACTGACTTCTCTACAGAAAAAAAAGGGGTAACCTAGCATGCTAGTTGGCAGGACTGGGCTAGAAAGGCTTTCATAATCCGATTGGGTGATTCAAAAAATTTTTTAAAAAAGGAAAAAACAAACTAACCCTCACTTTGAGGTTAGGAGCAGAACCTATAAATGAAGAGCCTATGGAAAATTGTGTATGAAATGCCAATTGAGGATGGAAGGCAATACTGGCTTAGGCCTAATGGCTAAGGCAGACCTTGGAGCTCTGCTACCAATTTGTGGTGGACTGGTGGAAGTTACATGTAAATGAAACCGGTGATGTTCATCCCTTGTGACTCTGACCTTGGTTTGGTGATGGTCAGGCTCGTTGGTATTACCTTGCTTGGGTACAGGAAAGGATTTCGGATGAGATGCGGAACTTGTCAGAATGCGAACTAGCTATTGGTGATAATTGCCCTATGAATTGGCTATGGGGTTTGGTGGAAGCTTGCGTTGGATCAATGGAGATTTGGTCACATGGAAACTAATTCAAGTGAAAGTGACTTGGTGTGATACCCAGAACCAGGATCGGTCTGCCGAATGAGCTCCTACCCTAAGCCAGCTTTGATGTGGCATAATAATGAACTAGATATAACGTAATGTTTAGTTAATACTGAATTTCAGGTTTGTATGTAACATGAGAAGCTAAACTAAACAATCCCGTACCAACCTCACATGCTAGGGCCTGACTATTGCAATTTTAACGTAATTAATTTTTCCTGTCCTTACATTTTGTATTTGTTTAATAAATTGAGAATAACCCCTAATCCTAACCCTACCCTAGCCTACCCCCTATTTCCTAATTTAACTACACATTATTAATTGTACTTATCCGGCCCCAGAAGAAAAACCTGTCTTGCTACTCCGGCGTTTGTCGTTTTAGAGCGAGAAAAGGCAGTTTTCTTTGAAGGTTCGGATTCCCGGGTCACGTGACCGGTGGTTTTGGCTGTTTGGATGGCCAGCACTTTAGACGCGGAATTATATAATGAGTGAGCTGTGGTGCGGCACGGCACAATACCGATGGAATTTTGTAGCAAACTTTTGTCTGAAGAGCTAACAAAAGAAAAGCAGCTGCATTATCACTTGAATTTTCCCTAATAACGGTAAATCCCAGGTAATATTGACGATCTGGACTACTCCTGTTTTTAAGTAACGGTATTTTTGGACAAAATGTGTTTGGATTAGATCAATTGTCATTATGGTGGAGATCGGGGAGTAGCGACCCAACTGTATCAAATTCAAGTAGGCATTTGAGTCAATACATTAAGTGTGACAGTTGCTGAAAATAAATAAGCATAAAATAAATATTTCAAATTTCACCATTCCCAGTCTCTCTTCCTTGAGAAACGACCACTAATGGACCAAAATACGGTAAAGTAAATGTGACACCCTGTTAGATGTTGTCTCTATTGACCTACTTCCATTATAGGAGAAAGGATTCAGCTAGCTTACCTGAGAAGATTGTGTTCAGACAGCATATAGATACACATAAAAATACACATTTTTTTACTAATATTTCGTCTCTATGGAGGATGGCAACACTGAGTAAGGACAGTTTATATCTCCAACTGAAAACTCAGTCTCTTCTTTCTCCTCTACTCTGAAGAAGCCCTCCATGGGGACGAAATATTAGTGAAAAAATGAGTATTTTTTATGTGTATCTATATGCTGCCTAAACACAATCTTCTCAGGTAAGCTAGGTGAATCCTTTCCCCTATTTTGTCTACCCAATCAGCCTAAAGGCTCTTCATTACAAACTACTTCCATTATAGTAATCTTTGGATCACATTTTTGTACTAGACGGGAACAACTAGCATTTATAGCTGTAAATTCTAGCCTAAAAATTTAACCTGTGACTGTTTATTGCTCCACCTACCTTCCTGGTTGAAGATGATGTTGGGCACCAGTTGTTCCGTGGTGCAGTTCTCTCTCCCGGGCACGAGCCGTTGCAAGTTCGGCGGGTAGGGGTTGCCGTCGACGTCGACGAGGAACGGTGGCGGCATCAGGTGCGGGGCCACTTGTGTCTGCTCATCCAACACAGTATGGTTGGCGTCCCGCACCAGCGGCCGATAGTCCGTGTGGAAGAAAAGCTCCTTGGGCAGCTGCAACAGGCGTCATGGGGTGGCGTCGTGAGTATGCGTGCATAGCGCTATGTCATGGGCGGAGGAGGAACACCAAAATCTATGACGGGGACTGACATGCAGAAGTTAGAAGAAACCGCAAATCACTGGCTGTTTAACAGTACAAAGCTGACGGCCAGAGAGAGGGCCCTTGGTGAACTGTGGAGGGGTGCTGAAAGGTTACCTAATTTACGATTGAGTTTTTAAAGATTGTTGTGTTGATTTTCATGTGTAATAAATTTTAACTAAACTAGATTGTAGTACAATCTTTTTACTTCAGCAACAAAATAGCAGAACAGTAGACTCCTACAACTCAGCCTAATGTGGATTAAAGGGTGGTCGAGTTTTTGGAATTGCCAAGTTATAAAAAAGTGTTTGAATAACCATTAAAAACTTTAATTTTATTCCTTTAGAATACAACTACTTACAAATTTTTCTGTAACTTACTCCAGATATAGTTGATAAGAAAACTCCACACATAATGACAGGGTTGCCACAGAATTTTTGAGGCCTTTTTTCCTGAATTTTCCTGACTTTTACTGACCAATCTGAAAATTTTTTTCCTGACTTTTTGGAACCGCGGGGTTTTACAAATAAAGACTCGTTTTTTGTGTTTAGCGACCTTTGGAAAATTGTTTTAATGCAAATCTCCTGCATCCCCTTAGTTGCCCATCGCTAAAATTTTATTGAAATACTCCCGTCGCAGCGAAATACTCAGTAAATTTCCAATGATTTAGTTAATTAACTAAAGAAAATAAAAATTGTTATTTACATATATAGCATTAATTAAGTTTATTGAGATTTTTATTGGGAAATGTTAAAAAATACACAATATACCAGGTTTTATTGGTTTCCCATAAAAAATAACATGACTCATTTTCTCCGTAGCCAGTGAAGCTAAGTAAATGATTCAAAATACTAAATTATTTGTTTTTTAAAGTTCTTTTGAATGGCGTCTTTAAGAATTGAATTAAAATTTTTAGGGTAAAAAATAGCAAAACCCCTATTTTGACCTTTTTAGACCCCATTAAAACCTGTTCCAACTGTCTGATCAACCTGGTTTTGAACTTAACCTGATGAACGCTGTCTTACACCTTACCAAATTTCATTGAAATAAAAGGTCTCTTTCAAAATTTATTGTGTAAACGGACACATGTATAGATAGATATACAGGGTGACTTTTTTATTTTAAATGTGACAGTATACTTCTTATGGGGGACCCCCTTTACTTTTTTATTCTGGTTTCAGGTATCTATTTCACTTAAAAAATTCCCTCCATTTTTCCAATATGGCGGACAACTTTAAAATTTCTTATAGATCTCCCTACATTTTATAGTGTTTTTGAAATTTTCATGTCATTTAAGATTTTTTTATTCTTTGTCATTTTTCTCTAAACCCAACGGTTAGAGAGCCAGAGGCAATTAAAGTTAATTTTTAGTTCTATAAGAATAACATGGGGCAAACTTTATCTGCCTATATCTCCGAAACCATTGATAAAAATAAAAAATATCAGGAATAAAATCTTCAATTGATGTTTTAAAAACATTTTCTTCATAATAACAAAAACTTTTTTTGAAAATTTTATTTTTTGTCCGCCATATTGGAAATAAGTTAATTTATGTGTAAATGATCATTTTTATGAGTGAAATGTTCTTAAAACATCAATTTAAGACATTTTTATTCTTGAGTATTTTTTATTTTTATCAATGGTTTTGGAGATATGGGCAGATAAAGTTTGCCAAATGTTATTCTTATGGAACTAAAAATGAACTTTAATTGGCTCTAGCTCCCTAACCGTTAGGTTTAGAGAAAAATGAGAAAGAATAGAAAAGTCTTAAAATGCCATGGAAATTTCAAAAACACCATAAAATTTAAAGTTGTCTTATAAGAAATTTTAAAGTTGGCAGCCATATTGGAAATTTGGCGGGAACTTTTGAAAAGTGAAATACATACCTGAAACCAAAATAAAAAAGTAAAGGGGGTCCCCCATAAGAAGTATACTGTTACTTTTAAAATAAAAAGTTAGCTATTGAATCACTTTAAGAAACTCACTCTGTATATACATATATATGAATTTGAACGGTGTTTTTGGCTCCTATGGACCTCAAAACAAAAAAGTAATATGGTCCCAGCCTTAGGTCTTACCATGAGTATTATCGTATTCCCTATGGGGAAATTCGCTAATATTCCCAGTAGAGAAATTGGCTAAAAATAAAACAAAGTGTTCCAATAATAATGTAAATACCCCCGTCGCAGCAGACCTGCATACTCAGCGAATTTCCAAACGATCTTGAGATATCGTATTTTCCCCATAAACACCATAGGAATGGGTATGTAGGTTTGCTGCCATGGGATGTTGTTAGAAAATGTTAGTTTTGTTAGGAAATGTAATAGTTACGTAAGGTAAATATCAAACTGTATCAATATTCAGCACTTTTTAATTTTCCCCATAAACCCCATGGGGGTGAGTATGTAGGTTTGCCGCCATATGGGTGTTCTGAGCAAATATCAGTTAAACCCTACCTAGTGAATGTACATACCAAATATTATCAAGTTATAGTGGTTTTTCATTTTCCCCATAAACCCCATAGGGGTGAGTACGTAGGTTTGCCGCCGTATGGGTGTTGTAAGCAAATATCAGTTAAGCCCTACCAAGTGAATGAACATACCAAATTTTATCAAGTTATTCCAATAAATAAGCGAGATACACGGTTTTGTTGATTTCCCATAAGATTAACATGGAAAACCTATTTTTGGCTTTTCTCCGTAACCTGTTCAGCCAAGTTAAAAATTCAAAATACTAAATTGTTTGTTTTTTTAAGCTCTTTTAAATGGTTTTAGTTAAAATTGTTGAATTTTAAAAATTATGCTCCAAAAGTGCCAAAAACCCATTTTTGACCCCTTTGAAACCCCATAAAACCCCGTTCCCATTACCCGATCATGCTGGTTCGCGAACTCATGAAAATAGACCTGGTCTTATACCTTCATACCAAATTTGATCAAAATAGGAGGTCTCCTTCAAAAGTTATCGGTACCACGGACACATATATAGATAGATATATAGATATCTATATATATAATTCTGTAAGCGAATCGGTCCCCACGAAATATCTCGAGTTAGAAGAAAGATAGGGTATGATGGCTCATTTTAAAGCTTGATGTCCAAGGACGCAAGGAAAAATACCAGAATTCCCAAAAGTTACCTGGGCTTCGCCCCAATGGACCTTGAAGTTCCAATGTTAATCTAATGGGAAGAAGATTTTTATATCTGCACGTGTGATTAAGCAGATGTTCCAGTGTATATTTTTTATCATAAACTCAGCTGGTTACTGAGCATACATATTGAGTTAAGATAACCATAATAATTAAAACTTTTGAAAAGTTACAATGCACTATAAAAAATGAGAACACTTATAGTCATGAACAGATTACGGATTTACAGGAGATTTCATCTTGGTGACCCCATTTATGTCATTAAGGAAACCGGAGTAGAATGATTTTTATGCTGAATATACCAAAGTTAAAATTGGCTTAGACGTGACATGTTTATAATGGTTAATTGTCTTTACTCAGTGAATGTTGTTTGGTTATTACGTTACTGCTTTATATATCGGCTATTCAGTAGTTATTGAGGAATATTTTGTTTGGTTTTATCAGTTCACTGCGTCTTCCTTTATGTATGTTGTAGGGAAACAATAAACGCCCGTTAATCCATAAAGACGGGTAGCTTTTCATAAGCAGGATAAGCGAAAACTAACAAAAGGCCTATATTAATCAGTGTTCTACTTCATTGACAAACGGTCGAAAATTGACTTCAATCAAAGCACTAGGGACGTCGGTGGCACGGAGGGTAAGGGGACATGGGGATAAATAAGGGGCAAGGCGGGAGGGCACGGAGGTACGGGGAGGAATGGCGGAGATGGCGGCACGGGACCACAGAGAGCAAAGGGATTTCGGGGATATGGGGGCACTAAGGGCACGAGGAGAGTCGGTGGCACTGGATACAGGGGAGGGGGTATGAGGGGCACGTTGGAGGCAAGGGAGACATAGGGGCACAGGGAGGAACGGCGAGCATGAGGGCACAGGAGCATGGAGAATATACTGCGGAGGCATGGGGATGCACTGGGTCACGTGCGGGTCACAAGGGTTACTAGGGGCGTCGGTGGCAAGAGGGGTGGATGGGCATGGGGAAACGAGAGCGTAGCGGGGCCATAATGCGTATGGGGGGCAGGGAGGAGGAATGTGGAACATAGAGGACACAGGGAAGAACTGCGGGCATGTGGGCACGCGAGAATAAGGAGCACAGGGGCATGGGGGGGGCATCGGGGGTTCTCGGGCCCCGGGGGCATAGGGGGTACAGGAAACACAGGTCAGGAGAGGTGAACGGAGGCACAGGGAGGTATAGGGTCACGGTGAGTTTGGGGAAGAATGGGGGGCACAGGGGTCCAGTGTGAAAGAGTTTACAGTATTAATGCGCTTAAATGTTGTATTGAACTATATTATGTACTTGAGTTACAATCTAAACATGTCATAGTTAAGGTTAAAACTATTTTTACCGCGTCCGGTAGTATCATAGTTCAATAATTTTTCTTTTTTCAACAAAATAGACTACCGGATTTTAATACAGGGCAAATTTTTGTTAAAGTACTAATTTGATACCGCCACAAAGTTTCGTCAAGATTTTAAAATATTTTATTTTAAAATCTAAATGTGTAAATTCACACTACAGCTTGAGAAAAATACAATAATACTGCAAGGAGGTGGTAAATTAAAACTTATTTGTGGAGACAACATAACCATTTTTATTTTTAGGGGCCTTTGCCCCTACAAGCCACTAGTATATATATATATACATATATATGAAAATGAACGAACATTTTTTTGGCTTCTGAGGACCTCAAAATGAAAAAAATAACATGGTCCCGGGCTTAGGTCTTACTATGGCTACTACCGTAATAGCGTATTCCCTATAGGGAAATTCGCTAAAACTAACATTATAACAATGGAAACACAATAGATACATCTTACCCACTACTTAGTAATTCTGATTTATGGGAGCGATCGAAAATAGAGACGGTCGGATTGTGCCACTGCTAATTTTCCTGACTTTTGGCACTTTTTCCCTATTTTTTCCTGACTTTCGGCATTTTTTTCAAACATTTTTCTGACTTTTCCTGACCAAAACCCAAAAATCCTGACTATTCCTGACTTTTAATGTCTGTGGCAACCCTAAAAGAAAATACCAAAGTATACATTAAAATTAGATGGAATTTCTTCAGCTTCAAACAATATTATACTTCTTGGTAGGGGTGTGCGAATAGTGATTTTTCTGGTGGAACCATGCTGGTAATAAAATATTCGAGTTTCAAGCCAAGCCCAGACAGAAAAAAAATAAATAATAAATAAAATAAAAATTTTCACTTTTGGTAAAAATGTCAGGTTTTATCTGCCAAAAACACCAACATCTATGACCAAAATCTACGAATTCCAAAATCTATAAGGAAACCGCAAATCACTGGCTGTTTAACAGTACAAAGCTGACGGCCAGAGAGAGGGCTCTTGGTGAACTGTGGAGGGGTGCTGAAAGGTCACCTAATTTACGATTGAGTTTTTAAAGATTGTTGTGTTGATTTTCATGTGTAATAAATTTCAACTAAACTAGATTTTAGTACAATCTATACTTCAGCAACAAAATAACAGAACAGTAGACTCCTACAACTCAGCCTAATGTGAACCAGAGGGTGGTCAAGTTTTTGGAATTACCAACTTATCAAAAAAAAGTGTTTAAATAAGCATTAAAAACTTTAATTTATACCTTAAGAATACAACTACTTACAAATTTTTCTGTAACTTAACCATTTTAACTTAATTGGTGAAACGTAAATAGCTTTAGGCTACTTGTCAAATCTGCCTCCAGATATAGCGATAAGCAAACTCCACGCACAAAGAAAATATCACACATTAAAATTAAAATGGAATTTCTTCAGCTTCAAACAATATTATATTTCTTGGTAGGGGTGTGCAAATAGTGATTTTTCTGGTCGAGCCGAGCCCAGACAGAAAAAAAAAAATTACAATTTTGGTAAAATACCAGGTTATATCTGCCCAAAAGGCCATTTTTTTGCCATTCTAAATGAAAAAAGTATAGCATGAACTAAACAAGTTTTAATTAGGGATATGAGTATTTCCGGGTAAATTATAAATTAATTATTTTTTAGCCACCAAACTTCAATGGAATGAGTAAACAGCTCTTCCAGTTGACTGAACATTGAGGTGGACAAAAAACCTGAAAGGATCACTCTCTCTATTGTTAGGAATCCGCCCCGGCACTGGGATGGGATCACAGCAAACAAACAAAACCCCACCTGTTTTGGTTTCTATTTTTATAACATCCTTTCTCCGCGAGGGAGCAGTGTGAGTGTGTGCCTATGAGAGTGAGAGTGTGTGAGTGTGTCTCTAGATGTCAAGGTCATTGCCGAGGTCCTATTGCGTCGTCATATACCCCACCCCTCTTCGCTCCAACTCCGCCATCCTTTTATCTTCTGACCCCGTGATCACACCGCTCAAGTATAAACTGACGTGTTCCTCTGTTTTTTTTGCAATGATTAATTAATAAATCCAATAACTGTTAGTGCAGAGTTTTCTTCTTAAGGCATTTTTTGGGCGGGATTGTTGCTTCTGAAACCATTTTCAGCTCGACCATTCGAATGGTTTTGCATAACCTCGAGCTGAGCCGAATAGTGACCACAACTATTCAACCACTCAAGTACTCGCACACCCCTACTTCTTGGTAATGAATAAACGAAAAGCCATAAAAGTGGAGGTAGTAAATTAACAGAATGCCGATTAAAATTTGCTGTTGTAAGCTTCACCAACCTGCAACATCCGTGCCGGCTTGGAGCCGAGGCCGAACATGAGTATCTGGCCATGGCTGTCTGTGGCCGCCAGCATTGTCCCGTCCGGCGACCACTTGGCGTCAAACACCGCCCCGTGGCCCTGGTTCTCTATGTTGTTCTGGAACGACGCTATCATCTTGCCCGACACGACGTTCCACAACAAGATCATGCCGTCGTGGCCAGCGCTCATGAAGATCTGTTAACACACAAGTGCTAAAAATATTGCATGAGGGTTCTTATGTGTTTAAAAATTATAACAGTAAAATACATTGGATTCGTTAATTCCCTTCATAAAAAACTTATCAAATCCAAAATATAGTACCGTACCTTGCTTAACCAACCCAAGATCCACCACTGTTTCGATTAACCATATCTATCCTGGCATGAAAGATTGTCAGTTTGTTCATTCTGAATATTAAAAATCATCGGATTAAGCAACGTTTCTATGAAATGAATGACATCTTATTGGTTTCCTTAAATAGAACAGTATCCAAAAAGGTAAATATGTGTTATGAGTCACACAGAAAACTCACAATACTATGAACAATCGCGCAACATCAGTTTATCGTCAGTATTTTTTCCACACGTTTATTGTGTATATAGCCTTTTCTTGTAATTTACTGGAAGTTTCTGTTTTATAATGTACAGTACAACAATACCATCTTTTTCAATATTACTTGACGTGATTCTCTAGTTGTCTCCTTTAACCTACCTTTTATGATCACGATGTAGGCCCATCCTGCGAAAGTCTGCTAAAAGAGGGTCTGCTGTGACTTTTTTTTAAACTCTGACTGGTTTATAAAATATTAAGAAAAACTTCCACATACTCGATAATTAATTTATATAGGTACTGGAAAATTTTTGCTAGATCCTGTCAGAAAAAAATATCTTCTTTGATAAAGAAAAGGTGTTTTGTATAGTTATAACCTTATTTGTAAACAATATACAGTACTTATCATACCACTTGAGACCACACAAACAGCTCCGGTTGTGTCACATGAAGCCATTACAGCACATCAACATGCAAGCTTAAGTTTGATGGGTGAATGTGAACAGGTTTGCAATTTATTTTTGAAGTAGCAAGACAGGGGTGCCGAAAACCCTGAGGGTTTTTCGAAAACCCTAATTTCCCAGGACACCTGGGAATTTCTACCAATCCTACATCGCCAGATCAGTCATATTCTGCACCCTTGTAGCAAGACACAGATTTTGCAATGCATGGTTGTACATTGACTATGTACACTAACTAACATGAATAGACTTCTCATCCAATGCTTTTTGTTTGATACCAAAATTTGGAAAGTTCGTGTACGCAGCGCCAGATTTGCTGCAATTGATGTTGTTGTTATTCAGTTGGATTTCCAGTGCTGAGAAAACACTTTACCACAACTTAAACATAACCCTCAGCTGTAAAATATTCCATCCTTGGTTGAGAAGAGTGGAAATACTGATTTATCCATCATATGTCACTTGTACTTCATGTACGCTGCAGAAGATCGCACCACCGTTAATAGGTTTCAAACACGCCTATGCTATGAGAAGTCTACTCACGTTAGTGTACATAGTCAAAGGTTGTACCAACTGGATGCTGTTGCCTACCTGGTTATCATGCGGATGACCTTCCAACACGAACACTTCGTCCTTGTGACCAGACAACAGCTGGAGAAGAGTCCCGGTGAACGAGTCCCAAACCTGGACAAACATACACATTGATATCAGTTGCTGGGGGAACCAAGTTAATGAATATACTTTTTTTCTCTTTTTTGTACTATGCTACAACATTGTATGTTATTTATTTATTTATTTAAAATACATCACATTACATCAACAAATTGACAGGTGATAAGTCAAAATATCTTAAAGCTATAATTAATAATTAATTGTACAGATAAAAAATAGTTGCAATAATAAATTCATGAACAAAATGGTTTTTCCTCTACAAAAGTTAAAAATAATAATTACAGTAACTGGACATTTTACTGGCCTTCCAATTCTTCTAAAGAATAATGAGCCTTCTCCAGTAGCCACTCTTTTAAATGTTTTTTTTTTTTTTTTTTTTTTTTTTAATTTGGAGAGAGTATCGATATTTTTTATAGAAAGTGGTAATTTATTGTATATTTTTGGGCCCATGTACTGAGGAGACAAATGGAATAATTTGAGTGTGTGTTGTGCAGGTTTCAATGAATTTTTAAACCTAGTGTGATAAGTATGGGTTTGTTGGTTAAGCATGAATGTGTCAAAACTTTCTTTTACCATTAAAGCTATCTGATAAATATATTAGCTGTAAAAGGTGAGGATTTTAAATTTGATAAAAATTGGCTTGCAATTAGTAATTTGAGGGACTTTTGCTATAATTCTTACGGGAGCGTTTCATTACTTCCAGGTTTCATAACTTCCAGGTCGCTAAAATTTAATAATTATTAACAACCTCACTACTACCAGGTATCATTTCTCCCAGGTCTAATTATTTCAATACAAAATTATAAGAAATCATAACTTCCAGGCATCAAAACTTCCAGGGATCACAACTACCAGGTCTTTTATATAAATAAAGCGAGCGCCTCACAACTACCAGGTCTCACAACTACCAGGTGTTGTACAGTCAAAACCCGCATGATGCGCGTCGCGTAGGTTGCCTCGCTCACGTTGCAGGCGCTTCCGAGCGGCTGTAGTCGTCACCGCCGCGCACTTCTAATCATATTTCAACTTTAGCTTGAACTTTAAATCTCTAGATCATTTAAAACAAATCAGTTAATTACATTAACTTGAATTGAAGTTCAAATACAGTTTATTGCAATATTATACATTATGAAGTTATTGACTGGGGTAATCACTTTGTCGAAAGTATTACGATATTCATAAAAATGTTTATGAGTAGGTTTTGTGGTATGAGATTATTTGTTAGATTGTTTTTTGTTTTAATTTTTAGAAAATAAATATTTTAAATTAAATTTAAATACGGAGCAGTAACAAGTTAGCTATTTAAAAATAGACGGGTTTCTTCGTTCCCCATAGTTAGTTTTTTTTTTACGGATTTTAACGTTGAGGTGTCAGGTAAATTGATATAATTTATTTGCCTTTGATCCTTTACAAAAAATGGGCATTGTAATACAAAAAAAAACGTCAAAATTGAAATACTTAAATACCTTTATTAATATTGCATAGAACTCAAACCGCTATATCTAAATTACTGTTCATAAATCCAGAAGAAGAAGAAAATGGATTTGGTTACAGCCATATTATTACCTTATTTTTAAAATTGGTAAGTGTAGTGTCCAGGACTGACTGACTGAGTTTATATAAAAAATGTATACAATTTACAAGGTATGATGTTACAGTTTTAGTTAGTCGGAGCTGAGGAATGTCAAGTTTCAGACATTTTCTTGTTGAGCGTGTGTGAATTTATTGGCAATTAAATTAAAATAACGTTCGTATAGTAGTTGATAAGAAATAAAGAGTCTGCAGTATCCCAGCCATCTTGGATTTTTAGTACCATAAGAAAAATGTTGAGTTAAAAATATTACTGTTAGGTGTCTACTTTATCTCGATAATCTTGATTTGGATTCGCATGAATTAAAAATATGTTCACCATGTTTGTATGGCGGTCATATGACGTGGATAAATTTTCAATAAACCTACTACAAATAGTTTAACATTGTTTTAAAATGGTGTTATTAAATATTTATATTTTATTAGTAATTTAAATCGATATTTTTATTAATTTTATATCACCTCAAATGAAAGATACTATGGTAACACTGAAAACGACATCTAGTTTGGAATTTTCCGACGAAAAACAAACTCGCTGTAATGTTTTTTATTTAACATTGTTCTTATGGGACAAAATACCAAATACAAAATGCGGAGGTACTGCAGACTCTTAAGGGTATCGCTTAAGGTGCATTCACACTTAAGGCCCGTGTACACGTGGCTAGTATACTAGCAGCTAATATTTGCTATTAGCACAATCTAGGCCAATTAGCGCGAATGTTCCAATCTACACGTAGCTAGTAGTATTGGCGCTAATTTTAGCGCTAGTAAGCTGCAGAAGTAAATTCAGTGGACCTGCCGCACACTACATCGACCGCGACACGAGACGACAAGACATTTTGACGGAAGGCGTTTTATACGGCTCAGATAGTATGAGTTTAAATCAGTCTGGCGAAGGTACTGAAATTTCCGTTTTATGACAAAACGCTATCAAACAAAATCAGAGAATCCAACTCTGCGCATACGTGTTGGACAAATTGAACTGACAAAAGTTAAATAGAGGGGTTGAGGGGTCGTCGGAAGCAGTCGTGTTTTGTCGTGTCAGACGATGTTTTTTCACACATCCGACAAAACAGAACAGAACAGAACAAAACAAAACAGAAATCGTCGTGCCTTGTCGTGTCGCGTTCGATGTAGTGTGCGGCCGGCCTTAGAGCAGTTTTTACGAAAAGGTTTTCTGTAAATTCAAATCGCAAATGTCTGTGTTTTTAAAAAGATTTTAAGAATATATATTTTTAATTTTGATTAGTTCAATCCTGTAGCAGTCTTTTAGTGATTGAAATTGTTTTAAGCATTTTTTGATACACTACCATCATTATTACCAGCAGAGGCTCGTGAGTTTTTTTTCAGCGCCCGTGCAAAAAATACCAAATTTGCCGCCCGCCCGCTTTCCAACAGGATGCTATCCCCGAACCCCCCCCCCCACCCATTCATTAGACCTGGCTCCGTTGCTCAGTTTCGGGTAATTCATGATAAAAATTAATGTTACGACGCGACTCGCGCTTCGCCTCTTATTTCATACCAAAGCTCGTAAGATGTTGGTACAGTGTTAAACTGTAGTAGACCATAAAGAGGTCGGTACTGATAACTTAGTGTTTAAATGAAAAACTAGGGAATCGCACCTAGGTTTAATTTAACTGTTTTACTGTTTGAACCGGTGGTTCAAACAGTTTTGGAAAATATTTATTTGATAGATCAATAATTTCCAAGAACTTTTTAGAATTAGGTAAGGTTATTTTCTTTATCTTTAATCCTTTTACGATCCTGCTATTTTTCAAAGCTTAATTTTTTGACATGTCAAATCAGAAATTTAATTAAAACAAACAGTTTATATATATATATATATATATATATATATATATATATATATATATATATATATATATATATATATATATATATGTATGTATGTACCTGGAAAGACAGTTTGTAAACTGACGGTATATCGTTGTAAACTATCTTCAAGTCTTCAAATATTAATATTAAAATATCAGGAATGTGTAAAAAATTGAGAATCTCCAATATAGCTGGGTAGACAGAGAGAAAAGTTTTATCTGAGTAGATAACCCACACCGCGCGTCCGGCAACGACGACGTTCTGATTCCAAGAAGTCAAGCTTGAATAGAATGAATTAATATCATTTACCACTTGGTTATACTGACTAACCGACGGAAGGTTGTTACTAGTAAATTTTTTAATAGGAAATTGACCTTTTGTATTCACTCTACCTGATAAATTCATTGATTAATTTCCAAAATTGTTTAGGTAGTCCGATCAATATGTCCTCAATATTCAGTCTTCAATTCCTTATTTTGCTTTTAACTAGATAATGTATTTTAATTGTGATAGGGTAATTTTTTTAAATTTTAATTATACCGATTTTAATTAAATACGATTTGTAGAACTCACTCGGTGGTCTTAAATAAAGGGTTTGGCCAAAGGAACTCGAGAAAAATAACTGTGCATGTCCAAAATGACATGAGGAAAACAAAAATAACGTAAAAAATTCTCCAGAAGAACATCTACCTAAAGAACATCAAATTAGTATCGAACAGAGTCTGTCTTGGTTTGGTTTTAAAACGATGGCCCGATGACGCCAATGAGTTTTTATGTCCCTATTGACAAGAAATCTGCTTTATAAAGTGCTACTGTTTCGTTAAACTTTTAATTAATTAATTAATTATATCTATGATTGACCATAGTAATTTTAATCAATAATTTTTTATTAATTTTATATCACCTCAAATGAAAGATACTATGGTAACACTTAAAATGACATCTAGTTTATGAATTTTCCGACGAAATACAAACTCGCTGTAGTCTTTTTTATTTAAAATTGTTATTATGGGACAAAATACCAAATACAAAATGCCGAGGTACTGCAGACTCTTAAGGGTGCGCTCGGTCGTTCATCATTTGCGCACTTTTTAATCCTTCTGTAAAATATTTCGAAGGGTCGCCTAATCCCCTTGCATCATTTGTTGCGCATCTCCCGTCCAGGTAGCCTCAGCCTGTCGATAACAATTCGCCAACAGTCGTCCCCCACACATACCACTGGACGGCAACACATGTGTATCGAGCACGCATACCAAACCCTTCTCGCAAGGGGCGCTGACCTGCGGACATTGGGCGGGCACCCACCCCCTGGACTTTTAGACATTCCAAGTAAAGAACAAACTAGTTCACTTTCTTTCTCAAACCCCCTAGTCGGTGTCTGGAGCCACCAGAGTTACACCTTTAAGGAGCTCTTAGATTCAGTGTTCAGTTAAGCGTTTGTTATTTTTTATTTTTCCTGTCTAATTTAGAAACAAACTACAATTGGTAAATATGAAATCCAAGTGTTAATGTACGGTCAAGGCCGTGATATTGCGTAGATTATTTGCCATTATTTATGTTCTGTTGAATATTGTTTTGCAAATTTTTAAACTTATATGTCTTATGCCAGACATAAGACGTTTAATCATTCAAAGTTCAATCATTCATCATTCAATCATTCGTTGCCAGACATTAAGACGTTACACGTTTAATCATTCAAAATACCATTTGAACACGGACATGAGTTTTCAATCACTTTGTAAATAAAAATAATGCCGCTTCCACCACCCTGCAGTGCGCAAACGATGCATATGCCTGAGAGCCCCCTGGAGCTCGATGCGCAAAACAAGTATCCCTTCTACCTGGCTCTCCGCATGATGCACAAATGATGCACGCCCGTGCGCTCTACCCATCTGCCGCGGGCGGATGCAAGGGTTTCGAATCTCCGTGTTTGTCGCCCCAGTTGTAAACCGATTTAAAATATTTTGGTGTCATTCTTTTCGTAATATAATTTTGTACTCCGCTATCGTCTTAAAATTTCGATATTAATTAAAATTACTAAGCAGCAGGGTGCTTGCTAATAATGTTGAAATAAGCGTTTTTGTATCAAGTTTTAACGTATTAAAAACAATTTTTTTTGAAAAAAAAAATAAGACGATACGTGAGTACAATATAATCTTAAGAACAAGAATCTGCAATAAGATTGGTAAAAAGTGTATAGATAACGATGCAAGAAGGGAGATGCGAAAGGTCTGCAATTTCAAGAACATCGTTAGACCACCGATCGATTTCGCACTGAAACGAAAATAAGCATTAAGATTAAGTAACAAAATTTAAAATCACCCGTCATATATTTTCCAAAATATGACATTCCGCGTACAGCGGCAGTTAACAGTCTCGCTCGACGATTTTGACGCCGAGGTAGAGCGCACCCTTAGTAAATAAATGGCTGTCGGACAAAGAATTATTATGTGAGTACCAAGCTGGTTTCAGGAAAGGCTATTCCACTATTGACAGTGTGTTTATTCTTTTGAATTATGTAAAATTAAGTTTAAATAAGAAAAGGTGAAAACTACATACATTTTTCATTGATTTTACAGCCGCTTTTGATACAATTGACCGAAAAGCACTGTTTTATAAACTATCTTGCCTTGGAATATCCACACACGATACGTGTGCTGAGTGATTTGTATGATAAAACTTTAGCGTCCGTGTGGTGCAAAGATGGAACAACATGGAGTATTTTGAAACAGAAGTAGGCTTAAAACAAGGTTGTATTTTGTCTCCTTTGTTATTCAGTTTATTTGTAAATGATATTGTGGACTCATTGAGAGGAGGGTGTATTTTTGGAGACATTAGAATAAAAGCATTGCTTTATGCAGATGATATTGTTATGATCGCTCCAACTGCCACTAGCCTACAATTAATGATGAATGACGTAGAAAAATATTGGCAGCTTTGGAATTTAAAAGTAAATTTAAATAAGTCTAAGATTATGGTTTTTAGAAACGGAGGGAAACTAAGTAAAAATGACAAAAATGGTACTTTGGAGGTAAAATAGTTGAAGTGGTTACTAATTATAGATACTTAGGTCTTAATTTGAACTCGAAATTAACTTGGGAGACTCACTTAAAAGAAAAATGCGCTTCGGCAAAATTGGCAATAAATTCGATTTGGAAAAATTTCATGAACCAAAATAATGTACCCCTGAGCAGAAAGTTTATATGTTACTTTGTATTATAGTAAGAGCTATTCTATGTTATGGATGACAGATTTGGGGTCTATGGAAGGGTGATTATGTAAATGGTGTTCTTAGATTTTTCATAAAAAGAATTTTTGGTTTGACCAATAACATACCGAACTACTCCCTATATCTGGAAACTGGTCTTGACAAGGAATATATTTATACATTAAATGTGCATTTAGGATATATTTAACGTGTTCTGTCCTTACCGCAGAACCGCTTACCGTACCTTTTAAGATTGCCCAGATAATAATCACTAAAAATATTTATTGGTGCAGAGAATGGAAGGCTATAGATAGAAATTACGGAATAAATTTGGTGATTGAAATGAGACACATTGATAAAACTCATAATCAGATGTTGGCAGTGGTGGAGGCGTTGAGGAGGGGGGGAGGCAGGAAGTTGTCCAGGCGGCTCGTGCCGCGCGCCACTGGAAGAGCTTGAATATATCTGGTGTATGAGCTTATAATGCATAGGCTTTGTCTCAAAATGAAACATCCTAATAAATAACGACAATGACAGGAATAAATAAATATAATAAATAATAATGACAGGACTTATCAATAAATGATATCATATATTTTGTATATTTTCTTGTCGAAGAAAACCTGACAAAAATATTTACAGTTGTAGTATGTTGGGGCAGAGATATTTGATGACACCGATACCATGCTCCATTAGCTGGACGATAAATGCCTAGGCCTAATAGGAGGGAGACCAGTGGCGGATCCAAGGGGGGGCTAAGGGGGCTATAGCCCCCCCCTTGGGGGCCAAGGTGGGGCGCCGCGACGGCCCGGAGCGGGCGCCGGCCCGTGTCGGGCGCAGGCCGGGTGATGGGTCGCCGGCAAACCAGCGCACGTTTTTCCGATATTTTTCAATGTAAACTACTTTGTGTCTGTTATGCACACTGTGAAATATAAACATCACTCCTAAAAATATTTGTTCTTAAAAATGATATTATAATGTCCTTTTCTGGTAATTCAACTAGACGACACTATCATTTTAGTGTCTCTATAGGTATTGGTACGCCATCTCAATCGGTGGGGCACCAATTCTGAGACTTCCAGAGTCCTTCTGTGTGTATATGCCGAGTCTTCGTATAGTTACGAGGCGGAGATGGGGAGTGACGTATTCCATCCTCAAGTTTAACACGTCGCATGCTGCCGTACCCGATCGGGTACGGCGCTCGGCGCCCCTTGGGTGCGGCCGTACCCGATCGGGTACGCTCGGCAATGCCTTTCGTTTATCTCCGTATCTCTGTCAGTGTTGCTTGTATACTTCGTGCACGCATTA
>JAQYXR010001538.1:0-30651 GCA_030545055.2 Neoaliturus tenellus | reverse complement strand
AGTAAATATAAACAGATATTCACCAAAGGATACCTACCCAATTGGACAAATGAAATTTTCACAGTGCATCGAGTGCAACCTACCTTTCCAGAAACATACATTTTAAAGGATAGTAAAGGAGAAATATTGCATGGAGGATTTTATGGCCATGAATTGTTAAAATCTAACACTGGTAGTGTTTATTTGGTTGAGAAGATTTTAAGGAAAAGAGGTAATAAGCTTTTAGTGAGATGGTTGGGATTTGATAAGACCGAAGATACTTGGATAGATCAAAAGGACTTACTTTGAAATGGAAAAACCAGTAAGGTCGCAGCATTCGGATGGACTGCTCAAGTATAACTAACATCATGGAAGTAATCTATCAAAAGGATAGACTTGACGTCAATGACATTGATTGTTTGACACCGGATATCTTTGATAAGGAAGTAAGTAAGCATGGCACTTTATTGCCCAATACAATGAGATGTATTATTAGTGGACCTTCAAACTGTGGGAAAACTAACGTTGTTTTCAATTTAATAACAAAGCCAAACGGATTAAGCTTTAACAATGTATATATTTTTTCCAAGTCTCTCAATCAACCAAAATATCTGTTATTGGAAAAGATTATGAATGATGTGCCCGATGTCTCATTGTATAAATTTGACGCAAGTAGTGAGATCATAGAGCCCAACAATGCTGAGCCGTATTCAATTTTTATTTTTGACGATGTTTCTTCTGAAAATCATGACCGAATAAGAACATACTTTTCTATGGGAAGGCATAACCATATCGACTCTATTTACATTGGTCAGACATACAGTAAAATCCCAAAACAGTTAATTTAGGGACAATGTTAACTTCTTAATAGTTTTCAAACAGGATGAAAAAAAATCTCAAACACATATACAACGACCACGTTGGTGCTGATATGACATTTGAAAAGTTTCGAGAATTGTGTGGGAAAGCATGGAAAGAAAAGTTTGGATTTCTAGTTGTGGATAAAGAGAGGGCTATGAATAACGGTCGTTATAGATTAGGTTTCGATAAATTTGTCTTATTACATTAACATCTACATGTATAATCTTCAGTATTTATTGTGACGTTGTAGAGAACACTCGAAACTAAAAATGCCAAACCAGGAGGAGTTGCTTAGTGAAATAAAAATTCTCAGTGACTCTATACGGAAGAAACACCTGTTACTAAAAGAAGGACTAGTGGCTAGAAATAAATATCTAGAGGAAACGTTCAAACCCATTGTAGATCCTCTGAATAAAATAAATGAAAAAATTAATAAATCAAAATTTACGGATCAAGAAGAAATAGAAACAGAAAAACCAGTAATTAAAGCAAACTCATCTCAGAAACCGACAACTCAGAGATTGATTCGGAATTATTTAGTAGGTCAACGCATTCATTGGAAAAAGAGGATGAAGATGAAGAAAGCAGTAAATCAGATGTAGAAACTCAAGATGTGGGCAGTTTACAAGAAACAGATTCCCCTACAAATATCAGCATTTTAAGTAAAGAAATTGGGAACAAAGGACCTCTTTCACGGAAATATATTTAAAAAATGCTACATGGGGCAAGGAAACCGTCAAGATACCATGTATATGGAGCTCGCATGGATAGAGATGGTCTTCGAATGGGAGATAGTGTGATAGAGGTGGATGACAAGGATAATATTAAAGTAAAAGATCAAACTTTCAAAGGCACCGCTGGACTGTTTGAGTTGATCTTTAAGTCGTCTCCCCATAAATATTCCAAGAAGGATTTAAATAATTTTAAAAATATATGTTTGTTAACTAATTCCCATAGAAAAGGTTATTCTCCTAATGCACCTATTCATAGAAATAAATCAGATATGTACAAGGATGTAATTGCAAAGCTATTTTCTAATATTAGAGGAAAACCTTCGAAAGCTAAAGGTAAAGGGATGTCTATGAAATCTGCCTATGATACAAACATCACATATTATAATAATGTGAATAAGCTCGTTGACAGAATGCGGTTATTATATGAATCTATTCAGGCTGGACATAACGGGCTGGATAACGAAATGATTGCCTTAACCGAAGAATTAAAAAGTAGAGGATACATAGCTTAAGGGTTCAGTCTAAACATGAGTGTTGACAAGTTCGGTCGTCATGAAAGCTCTTTGGCCCGAGAGGTTTGGAGGGGTCCACCTGGTGAAGGTTTTCAATTGACTAGGGATGGAAACTATGATCTAAGAGGGAAACGTTTGTGCACCATTGCAATTCCCATTTGTAAGGATGAAGCAGTAAATCTTGGGATTATTCATACATTAACATTACATTGCAAGAATGATGAAGAAATGTTTGATGCTAAATACAAAAAAATTATAAATGTGGCGAATGCAGAAAATGAAACTGATGTTGCAAATAAAATATTTGTTTTGGAAGAGATATACAAACTAAAGAAAGATATTTACGAAAAATTAGATAAATTACAGTCTGGAAGGAATCCTTTCGCCTTTTCACGAAGAGGCAGCAGTGAAGCCTCTACAAACAGTGTGAATTCAATATATAATACGAAGAGCGATCTAGACAAACCATTACCATTGCTGACCACTAAGGACCTAACACGTTAAAACTATCATGCATAGGAGGAAGCCATTTAGTAGTGATTCATCACTCATGAGAAGAGGAGGAGGACTCACTAGTTCAGCAGTGAGTCTTTTTAAGAAAGCGTTTGCGACTTTACCTACAGGTGCATTAATAAACACAGCTATCGACGCACTTCCAATAGAGCTACATTTACCTGGAGGTTATCAATACTGTGGACCGGGTACGAAATTACGGAAGCGTTTAGCCCGAGGAGATCCTGGAATAAACAAATTGGACGAAGCCTGCAAAGCGCATGACATTGCATATTCAAATTACTCAGATTCGGAAAGAAGATCAATCGCAGATAGAGCTCTTGCTGAAAAAGCTTGGCAGAGAGTAAAATCAAGTGACGCAAGTGTTGTTGAACGAGCAGCTGCATTAGCAGTGACAGCAGCTATGAAATCCAAAACAACAGTTGGAGGAGGGTCGAGAAGGAGGAGAAGAAAGACCCAACGAAGGAAAAATACATCTGGTGGAGGCACAAGGAAGGGACGTAGCACTAATAAGAAAATAAATCGTAAAAGGAAAAGGTGTTCAACATGTTCTAAAAAAAAGTCAAACGGAAAAGGATTATACCTAAGACCATACCGTGCATATTAAATAACAACAAATTAATTTTGCCAAATAAAGCTTTGAACAACGAGGAGCTTGAACGCTATGCATCATGTTTGAAAATACCTTTTTTCAGAGGTGTGTTTATGCGGAACGGGTTGCCAAGAAAAATCTGGAAAAATGAAGCCGCAATCGTAAACCTTGATGATATTCATGGTGCTGGTACCCATTGGGTTTGTTACAAGAAATTATCCGATTCTGTGTTTTATTTTGACAGTTTTGGGAACCTTCCACCTCCAAAAGAATTGCACGAATATTTCGGTTCAGTGCCTAAAGTGTATTTTAATTACGATAGAAGACAAAAAGAAGAAACATCAGTATGCGGACATTTATGTTTGGACTTTCTAGCCACAAGCGTCAGTCAACTATAAGATGTCTTCCTGTACTGTAACAGTTACAGGCACATCGTCAACTTTGAGGAGTTCACTATTTCCACCATTACACCTAAGAGAAGATAAACAGTGGGAGATTGCACTTTTGGATTTTACAACTTATAACTCAATTCCAAACATAATAGAAGGTGTCAACAACAAATTACACTATACAAAAAATAAAACGGCTAAGGATCTCACTGAGCTATCTGAGTTTGTTGCGATTGAAACTGGTGCTTATGAAATAGCTGACATAAACAGAGAGCTCCAAAATAAGTTGGGAAAGGATGCAATTGAACTAAGGGCTAATAACAACAATTTAAAGTGTGAAATAAAATGTAAATTTTATTTGGATCTAACTCAACCGGCATCGATTGGCCCTTTACTTGGTTTTCCATCCAAGACACAATCCTTGAACCAAATATGTTTCACACGAGTCCAAAAACTGTAAACATTATCAAGGTTAATACTATTAATATTACATGTAATATTGTTCAAGGGGCCTACAAAGATGGTTCAAACCAACATATTTTACATTCATTCTATCCAACCGTTCCGCCGGGATTTAAGATAGTTGAAAAGCCTCATAATCTAATATATCTTCCATTAAACACCACTCACATTTCAGACATCGTATTGAACGTACTAGACCAAGACGGTGACACTGTGGATTTTAGAGGAGAAGTTATTACATTGCGCTTACACATTAGACAAGCACCATAAAAGAACGATGGGACTTGAATTTGGATATAGCACCAAACAACCTTCGCACAGTTTCAGTATATCTCCTAACGCGGAGAGGTTAACCAGAGAGAACACTAAATTCTTAGAAGGACTCGGTTTTAAAGTTAATGAAAATGGACATACTGGATATAAAACATGGACCGGTTTTCGACGAAACACTATGGGAGAAAGAGTTTCACACACACAACCCCTACGCTTCATCGAAATAAAAAATAATGATGAGATACGAATTCCAATACAACATCAAGATGCTTATACCTTACCATCTGAAAGTTATATTTATATTGATGGAAGGGTTTTGGCAAAAAATGGATCTACGCCATCTAAAGTGCCATTTATTAACAATGCAATGGCCTTTTTGTTTGAAGAAATTCGGTATGAAATATCAGGCATTGTAGTGGATTCGACTAAAAAAGTCGGTGTGAGCAGTACGCTTAAAGGTTTGGTATCCTTATCACCCAATGAAATAAACGCATTAAAAACAGCCGGGTGGATATTACCTAGTGCAACCAAAGTAAAACCCTAATCGCAAGTGGCTATTTTGACTTTTGCATTCCGTTGCGGCTTTTACTAGGATTCGCTGAGGACTACAGAAGAATAATCATTAATGTCAAACAAGAATTGGTCTTACTGAGATCGTCTTATGATACAGATGTTATAGAAGCCGATAGTGAAACAACACCTGACAAACTTGAATGGAAATTGAATTTGGATAAAATAGTTTGGAGGGTACCTCATGTACGGTTGGCCGATGAAAGGCGAGTAAGCCTATTGCGGATGTTGGAATCTGATAGGGATATTGTGGTTCCATTTAGAAGCTGGGAAATGCATGAATAGCCAGTTTTGCCAACAACTCAGCGTCAAACGTGGGCTGTGAAAACATCTAGTAACCTAGAAAAACCAAGATATGTTATTTTCGCTCTACAAACAAATAAAAGATCTAACATTACGGCTAACGCAAGCAAATTTGACCACTGTCAACTTACAAACATTAAACTGTTTTTGAATTCACAGTTCTTTCCATACGACAGCCTCAATGTTATGTTTTCTAAGGACAGATTTGGGATTCTATATGATATGTATACAAGATTTCAGTCATCTTACTATGGAAGGACAAACTCACCTCTCCTCCAACCTGATTCATTCAAGAATATTGCACCTATAGCAGTCATAGATTGTTCGAAACAAAACGAATCAATAAAGTCGTCAACAGTAGACATTCGCATCGAGTTTGAGTTGGTAGAAAATATTCCTGACCAAACTACAGCTTATTGTTTGATACTACATGATACAATTGTAACATACACACCACTAACAGGCGTGGTTAGAAGAATAATTTAGATTTTTTTTCATGACAGCATGCAGCTCTTACACATATTTACCCCCACCACAGATTATAAAAGAGAGATTGCTCGGTGAGAAAACATCAGTATTCATCCTGACACCAGCAAGTCAACATTGATGGTTAACATGGACAGTGTACTATCTACTACTCCTGACGATGAATCAACGACAGGATATAAAGCACTCGAGACCACGCCACCAGCTATGACATCTGCGTCTGAAATATCGGCACATGATTTACCAGCATCCTCACAAACTAGCGAGAACTCTACTAAAACAACTGAAGATGTTTCTTTTGAAACTGACAAAAACTCACTAGAATCTCCATCTTCGTCAACAATAGTTCAAGACTTACCTACTAATCCAATAGAACATATTCCATTACCGGTTGACAAAGTACCGATTACTAACACAAAGCCAGCACAAAACGAAGAACAACCGACTGAAAACTCCAAAACATCTACCGAGAAGATTAAGAAAGAACTGTCTGATTTTTTATCTTTGGAAGGAAACGATCAAAGAAAAAGGAAACGATGTGACAATGAAGATGATGACGAAGAAAATATGGATGTGTTGATGGATGTGTTTTTTACGCTTAATGTACCCGTTGAATCAAACATGGAATAAATCTGTCACCGTTGGGGTTTTCAAATCGTTAAACTTCAATCCTGCAGTGCTTATTAATCACTGCGGAAAAGCTTCGTTGCTTCTCACGTTGGATATGTGGGATAAATTTACTAAATATGTATCTATCATTGAAGCCTATTTATTCAACAACTTGACAGGAAGAAAAACTGCAATTGGATTCGAAGATTCTAATTGGAAATCGATAATATAAGACTTCGAGGTACCCAATTTGTGAGGTTTAGAGATCTTTTCCAAACACAACAAGAAGATCCTCATGACTTTGGAAGAATTCAAACTCTGTCAAACCTAACACCTGTAATAATCAGGTACATCCAGCAACTTACTACATATTCCCCTCTCATATTTGATTATCTGAACACTTCGGTGAACACAAATCCAGCTGTGCCACTGCTATATGGACCGATAGACCAGTCTATATACAACAGATTACCTCAAGAGGTGTCGTACTACAGGAAAACTGTATTCTTCTTTAATAATCGTCGAAGTGAAGAAACCACAGTGAAAGTTTTTCCAACAAAGAACCAGCTGGAGAACATTGTAAATCAAGAAAAGGCGTAAAAATGATTTGAGTGATTGTGTAGTAAAGTGCTCTCATTAGTAGCACTTATACTTTTTTTAAAACAAAATGACGTGACCTTGAAACAGTTCAGGTTTGCACATATTTGTAGCGCTTACATTTTTTTAAAAACAAAATTATATGACCTTGAAAAAGCTCAGTTTTGCAAAGGTGCTAATGTAGGTATTACTGATACTTTTTAAAACAACATTACGTGACCTTGAAACAGCTCCAGTTTACACATGTTATTGTTCTTTTCACCAACTATATATTAAACAAATGTTGCTACATGGATGCAGTTGATTGTAAGATTCACATTGAAGAACACTCGCAAAATAAATAATTATTGCCTGCAGCGAAAAATGTTTTATACGTCCAAATTTACAAGTAGACGGAATAGCATGTAGAACATGTGAGTGCTTCAGTTACTGTAGATGCAATTGCAAATCATTTACAATCTCACCCCCAACCCTGCAGATGTTAAAAATCCACAAGACTCGACACTACTTCACCTGTTGTATGGACATGTGTTACAAGTTTAATGTACATGATTTTACCCGCTCATATTCAATGTGCTACCTAAAGCATTCTGTGAATGTGTATTGAAGTTTTGTAAAAACAGGAAAGATTGGGAATCTTAAAAACACCCTCCCCACCACCAGCACATACAAACGGAAACTAAGGATTGACATGATCATAAAAGTCAAGCAACCTAATATTTTCTCTCAGTTATCTTTAGTTACTCACGAACAATGGACCGAACAGTTCGTTTTGTTGATAATGTTTCCATGTCTAAGAAGTGTGTGGTGGAATTCCAAGCTTTCAGAAACAACGATGACAGATTTATCATAAAAGAACTAGCCTTTTTTGACATAAATACAAATGTTGTTAACTACTTTCTTTTAAACCACCGTTTTCTTTTAAGAAACTAAACCGAAAAAGTGCTAGAACAAATTCGTGGCTAACGAAATACCTTCATCACATCACATGGAACGAAGGATTTACACAATACAAAGAGCTGGATAACATAATGTATCATTATTGTCAACAGTATGACGAAATTTTTACTGCTGGTGAAGAAAATCTAATTGGATCAGAATGTACACTACGTCTGATATAACAAACGTTAGTTTGGATAAAACTTATGCTACGGACTTAAATGGTCTTTGTATCGGTGTGAGAAAATCCTCAACACAAAATCTCCAACTGCGCATTGTCGCGAGCGTACAGGATTGGTCGACTTATATCAAGTGGAGGGGGAAATCCTTATATACCGGTGTAGATCCATCCTACTATCATTCTAACACAGGATCTCATCCAGTAAACATCATCTCCACTATGGCTTCAAGTTCTCCATTGCAAGCTCTTGCGGACAGATTCAACCAACATTCTAAATCTGACCTTCTAACAACAAAGAAATGCAGCGAACTTCAAGAGAAGAAGCATTATGCAGTACATTCAATGAAAAAAATGGACACATCGGTTGGTGAAGCTGTCGTCGCTGTTCTTGGAGATTCGCCCTACAAGGAAGGAGACAAACCCAAGTTCCAAGTATACCTTCCGAGACGATTTGTCAATGTGCTCATGAACGAAGACCTGGACTCTATCAAACCCGGAATTTTTTATATAGTTTCCCATGGACCGTCTGGGAACAACTCTACAGAAATTACGATCCATTTGAACACACTTTGTAAAATGATCTAAGTTCGTAGCTTTGTAAATATTCTTTCATTCTTTATTATTTAGCATTGTTAGTTCTCATATTATGTATGTCTTACGTTTTACTGTTATTTGTAAATAAATCTTTTTTAAAAACTCCAACAATGACCTTGACATAGTTTCTTCAAGACATTATAGCCCCTCTCCCACTTAAATTTATTCATCATAAGTAATCAGCCCATCACCGCAACCTTACAAAAAATATACACGTCTTCTGTACGGTACGTAGGATATACACGTCTTCTGTACGGTACGTAGGTAGGGGACGTTATAGATTGTATATGTAGTACTGACTACAAGCTTCATTCATATACTCCGCTATAGTACAACCACATCAACATGAAGTTTCATCTAGTTCTGTTGGACGAAGTGGATTTGGGAATGTTTCATGAAACACTGTTTCGTCTGATGAGTGGTGATCCACCTCTCCGTTTAAACATTACAATTGAGTTTGACGATATAACGGTTGAAGAACCAAATTCATCACAGTCACCGCCAGGATCTCCGATAGCATCATCTTCACCATATGTTTCGAGTGATCAGCTACCTGTGAAGACAGAGCAAGAGTCCTCGAAGTCCGGGGATGATGTATCTCCGTGATGTTATGTTAAACTGGAAAAACATTAAATGATTTCTAACTACTAAAGTGTCTAATACTTAAAAATGTTTTTTTAAAACTTCTTTTGAATGACCTTGAACATGTTTGAACTTGTTTTATTTTATAACTCTCTTCCCACCGTATTCTGTGCAGTACGTAGGTAGGGTACGTTAATGGTTCATGGTATTTTACTAGCTAAATCCACTCAACCTCTACAACAACATACTCCACAGAAAGATGAAGTTCCAACTTGACGCCTCTGAATTCGACATTCTGGATGCAGTAATATGCTATCAACAACTTTATCGTCTGTTAAGTGGTGATGATCCGCAAGATTTATATATAACACTCGAATTTGTCAATGAAACTTTAGGTCAGTCCGATTCCACCCATCCTTCACAAAAAATTCAACTGGTTCTGTCAAACTTGGCTGATTTGGAAAGCTTCCATGGATTACTGTTTCGTCTCGTGAGTCGTGATCCTCCGCTGCATTTGAAGATAACAGCCGAGAGTGAATATGGAGTTTCTAACGAGTCCAATTAATTTCAACCTTTTGTTCAATATTTGTAAGTTATAATTAAAAATATTTTTTAAAACTTCGTTTGAGTGACCTTGAACATGTTTGGACATGTTTGAAGTCGCCGTCAAATTTAGCTAGACGGGGTCAACGCTAAACATTGGCTTTCATTCAGAATAACGTGGCATTGGCGTCCGATTACGAATCAGTGACGTCACACCACCACGTCACACCCGTGACGTCACACACTCTACCTCGTCACCGTATGACGTCACACATACGTCATCACACGTCACAAATACGTAACCACTGATTAAAAACCGCTGAATTTGCGTTTGTCCTGAAAGCCCCAAAATGCCTCTACTAATCGGTTCAGTAGTTACTGCGTACTCTGCGTTCCAAACGTGTATTTATATATGGTCTTTTTAAAGATAAATTGGGAACCTCGTTTGGTAAATGTTACATTTATCAACTTCTGTGAAATTGTTAGAAATCAATGCTAAAAATATCAGAAGCCAACCACTTTGAACTATTGTATGTTTTAGAACTTTCCTTAACAGCTCAATTTATTGATAGCCAAAATTAAATCTCCCACTGACAGGAAATTAAAATACTAAGGCCGGATTTCACCAAACTTTAAACCTCCGTTAGCGACGTTGTTAGCTCTAACCGACGAATTCAAAGTTAGCAGTTTTGTTAACCGTCGGTTAGCAACTAACCGAAGGTTAGTAGGTGCTGCTACAAGCGGAATTTGTAGTTACTTTTTGTTGTGTTTATATTTGAAGAATCATATTATAACTTAAGGCCCATCTATACAGGCGTTTTAGACGCGCCGTTCCGACATTAGACAAACGCGCGATTTGGATATACGGAATTCTAAATAAATGTAAAAATGCGCGCAACAAAGTCGTTTGTATAGACATGGATATTAGAATCCATTGCATCCAGTCGACGCGCTTTTTTCCGGTGCGCCTAAAACGCCCTTATAGACGGGGCTTTTAAGGGGGCTTTCCCGAAACACGTTTATCTTATTTTTGTGTCTACTGCAGTTTTATTATTAAACAGTAGCCTATTATTTAAATTAAATATATAATTAATAATTAAAAATATAGTCAACTTTGTTTAAACTTTGTTTAAGGTTAAACTGATTTATGGAAAGCGAAACCTAAAGAGCACCAAGTTGGTAGTTGATATCTGACTTAATTTAGCTTAAAATTTACTCTCATCTTTATTTTCTATAAAAACACTGATGATGCAATGCAAAGATTGAATGCGAGAAGAAGAGCAATTAATTTTTCATTTTAAGAAAATGGTGATGATGAGTTTGTAGTTCGCCGACTAGATGGATACTGACTATCTTGACGATATTGATTTTATTACAGTGTTTATGATATCCAAGCGTTCGGCATTAACAATTCTTGAATCCATCGAAAATCAACTTGAATTTACCGTACTTCAGATAGGTCGGTAGTTTTGTGTTAAAAATTAACGATAAATCTTAAGTGTGTACAGGCTATTTAAATTAAAGCTATTTTAAAACTGTACCTAATGTGAAAAATAATCAATTATTGATTCTTTTTTAGCGAGCCTATAACTTTATTTTTACATGCCAAATTAGAACAACGTTGTCAGAGTAGTAAGTAGGGCCTATACTGCAATAGTGTTTATGAAACTCTTATTCTTGCTATATTTTTTTCTCATATTTAAACACATTATTTTGGAAACAACCCTATAAGTCCCATAAATAGGCTTCCACGGCCTACATTTGCCTACAATGATATGCCGCAATAACTTAACAGTCAAAAAATAATTTGCATGCAATATTGAAATTTAATGGTTAATAACAAAAAACACCGAAACTACACTTACTGAATCAGGCTACTGGCTTCAGTATAGAAAAGTTATTCTCTATACATTAAAAGGCACAAGATTCTGTTGAAAAACGTTCATATTCCTAACAAATAAATTTTTAATTGACCCCAAAAAAGGTATAATAATGTGTCGTATAGGCCTACTTGTACCACAATATGCATTTTAATTAAATACATTAATTATAGATACCAAGGATTTTAAAAATTTAATTTATAAATAAAGGTTACTGTAAATCCTGTAAAGATTGGTTTACATCTTTTAACTGGGTAGAATCAGCAAACGCAGTTTAACGTAACAATATTGTTCAGTGCTAACTGGAGTGCTAACCGGAGTTTACATTTTTGTAAACAAAGAACATATGATAAAGTTAAATATCACCAGACTACCATGTAAATATATGCACTCAACAATACTTTCTTAACTCCAGTTTAACGTTTTTAACTGGCCAAATTTGGCCAGTTAACAATTTTAACGTTGGGTTAGCACCACATCAACTAGGAATATGTGTTGTTTCAATTACATTTTTGGTAAAAAAACCGTCTCCGCTGTTTATTTATTAATTTTTTTTATTTTTTATAAAACAAATTGAGTTAAATATTTATTAATAAACAATTAAACAAGGTTCTATTGACAACAAATTGCGCTTTACTAACCATAAAAAGTACTTTATTGTAATATTTGCTTGAATATAGAAAATTTATTTGAAAAGAGCATTGTGCATCACGAATTTACCGGATTGCGTGCGGTTCTTGTAAAAGAGAGCCTATACAGTAGTCGATTATTCAAAAGTAAAAATTTCAAACATCAAAATGATAACTAATATTATTTTTGGATACCGAAAATGGTGTAATTTTCAGAAATAGGAAGAATTCATTTCTTTAAATGTCCAGGTTATGTGTAATTCAGCACTAGAAATGACTGACATTGTCTGTAGATGTCCAGGGAGTACCCTTGACTCACAAATTTAAACAATTGTCGCAATAAAGTATTATTCGAGGCTGGAAGTTACGGTGATGCTGTACTAATTGGTGTTTCAGGCTACGTATGCAAAAAATACCTTATGACTCCTCTGGATATCTGTGTAACACCAGCCGAAAACCTTAACAACGAATCAAAGATTAGAACCCGAAATCCGGTATAAAGAATATGTGCAGAGTTTGCATTTCCTCTAGTTTCCCGGCAAGAGCACCCGCGATCTCCAGCCCTACCGACGTAACTTTTGGTAGCCTATGTTCTTCCTTGTTCGTAAGTAGGCCTACAATGTGGGTAGGCCTTGTGGCTTACGATATGTGGTCAACATATATCGTATCCAACCCTATATTAGGGGCCCTGTATACTATTTTTGTACAGTTTCATTCTTCGGAACCAGTATCCCAATAATAATTACGTTCAATATTATTACTGTTTGTGATTCAAAACTAATTTCATATTATGTATTTGTCAATACCGAATATGAAGAATGGGCGTGAGAATCATCCTACACTCATCTCTCATTCATATTCAGGTTAAAATACCCGCTATGTGAGTCCCTGACTAAAAATTGTGATAGTGGTAGTGAATGCTGTAATGAAATTGCCAAACAAGGAGATGACGAAAAATGCAATGATTTCGTTTTCAAGGAAATTTGTAATAAAACGTGAAAAAATACGTACTCTTAATATAATCATATAATTAATATAATCATGAAAAATTGAAAACCAATATATAAAAATAATATTAAATAAATAAATATTATTTGGTTCAATTTGATAAATTAATTTGAACCATCCCAGGTTTTATTAGCTGCTCTTTTAGATTTTCTGTTCTAAAGTTTTCCTCTTCATTTTTATATGCCTCTTGTTATAATTGTTCTTACTCTTGCTTCTCTTTTAGAAGGATGGTTCTCTTTGTGATATTTGTGCTCCTTCTTTGCATGTTCCGTTTATACTCGGAGGGTGTTGATCCTTGTTTTTGCAAGGGCAGCCCAGGCTTTACTCTTGGAGTACCGGCATCTTTCTGCTTGTAAGATGCCTGGTCCCAAGAGCAATTTTTCGCGGAATAGGTTTGGGTCTAATCAGACTTGCTGCTTCTTTTTGCAGTCAATTACTTCAGTTCAAATTTAAATTCAAACGCCGCAGAGGTCGGATCGGCCCAGGCGTGGAGAGGGTGAGTGGTCCGCAACAGCTGTACTATGAGCAAATTGTTAGAGAGCATTAGCCCTAATTTCACTATTATATGTCAAGTTATTCCCTTGCTCCAAGGACTATCGAACTATACACGAGTATATGATGCACTCGAGTATTGTTTTTACAGGGAATTTACATTAATTCATAACCAATTCAAATCAGTTGCGGCGTGTAGGGGTCGTCCCTCTTCCTTTTCTTACATTCAGATTCATGCATGCTTAAATAGAAAAACAAATTAGGATATAAAGCTTGAAAATATATCAAATAATATTTTATATAGTATAAAACAATTAAAAAATACAGAAATATATAGAAAGGCACGATATAAATAATCAAACTTGCTATTGAATCGTCAATGGCAAATCAAAATACTTCGAAGGTTATGTTTATATTTCTTATTAAAAATTGTAATATTACATATGCAGCTGTTGCACTAGTATGCTTATACAGAAATCCCAAGTGGTTTATAAATTATCAAACTAGAATCATATGATTTTTGTTTCTCTGATAAAGGAAGGATATTGTAATCTTGTTTTATGTGTGTTTTTAAACAGCGCATTCTGCCGGTCAACTGGCCTACATTTGGATAACCGACAGTTAAGAACTGTTTAACCGTCAGTTAGTGTTAACGGACGGTTAAGCTAAACCTCCGTTAAGAAAGTTTGGTGAAATCCGGCCTAAGGCCGGATTTCACCAAACTTTAAACCTCCGTTAGCGACGTTGTTAGCTCTAACCGACGAATTCAAAGTTAGCAGTTTTGTTAACCGTCGGTTAGCAACTAACCGAAGGTTAGTAGGTGCTGCTACAAGCGGAATTTGTAGTTACTTTTTGTTGTGTTTATATTTGAAGAATCATATTATAACTTAAGGCCCATCTATACAGGCGTTTTAGACGCGCCGTTCCGACATTAGACAAACGCGCGATTTGGATATACGGAATTCTAAATAAATGTAAAAATGCGCGCAACAAAGTCGTTTGTATAGACATGGATATTAGAATCCATTGCATCCAGTCGACGCGCTTTTTTCCGGTGCGCCTAAAACGCCCTTATAGACGGGGCTTTTAAGGGGGCTTTCCCGAAACACGTTTATCTTATTTTTGTGTCTACTGCAGTTTTATTATTAAACAGTAGCCTATTATTTAAATTAAATATATAATTAATAATTAAAAATATAGTCAACTTTGTTTAAACTTTGTTTAAGGTTAAACTGATTTATGGAAAGCGAAACCTAAAGAGCACCAAGTTGGTAGTTGATATCTGACTTAATTTAGCTTAAAATTTACTCTCATCTTTATTTTCTATAAAAACACTGATGATGCAATGCAAAGATTGAATGCGAGAAGAAGAGCAATTAATTTTTCATTTTAAGAAAATGGTGATGATGAGTTTGTAGTTCGCCGACTAGATGGATACTGACTATCTTGACGATATTGATTTTATTACAGTGTTTATGATATCCAAGCGTTCGGCATTAACAATTCTTGAATCCATCGAAAATCAACTTGAATTTACCGTACTTCAGATAGGTCGGTAGTTTTGTGTTAAAAATTAACGATAAATCTTAAGTGTGTACAGGCTATTTAAATTAAAGCTATTTTAAAACTGTACCTAATGTGAAAAATAATCAATTATTGATTCTTTTTTAGCGAGCCTATAACTTTATTTTTACATGCCAAATTAGAACAACGTTGTCAGAGTAGTAAGTAGGGCCTATACTGCAATAGTGTTTATGAAACTCTTATTCTTGCTATATTTTTTTCTCATATTTAAACACATTATTTTGGAAACAACCCTATAAGTCCCATAAATAGGCTTCCACGGCCTACATTTGCCTACAATGATATGCCGCAATAACTTAACAGTCAAAAAATAATTTGCATGCAATATTGAAATTTAATGGTTAATAACAAAAAACACCGAAACTACACTTACTGAATCAGGCTACTGGCTTCAGTATAGAAAAGTTATTCTCTATACATTAAAAGGCACAAGATTCTGTTGAAAAACGTTCATATTCCTAACAAATAAATTTTTAATTGACCCCAAAAAAGGTATAATAATGTGTCGTATAGGCCTACTTGTACCACAATATGCATTTTAATTAAATACATTAATTATAGATACCAAGGATTTTAAAAATTTAATTTATAAATAAAGGTTACTGTAAATCCTGTAAAGATTGGTTTACATCTTTTAACTGGGTAGAATCAGCAAACGCAGTTTAACGTAACAATATTGTTCAGTGCTAACTGGAGTGCTAACCGGAGTTTACATTTTTGTAAACAAAGAACATATGATAAAGTTAAATATCACCAGACTACCATGTAAATATATGCACTCAACAATACTTTCTTAACTCCAGTTTAACGTTTTTAACTGGCCAAATTTGGCCAGTTAACAATTTTAACGTTGGGTTAGCACCACATCAACTAGGAATATGTGTTGTTTCAATTACATTTTTGGTAAAAAAACCGTCTCCGCTGTTTATTTATTAATTTTTTTTATTTTTTATAAAACAAATTGAGTTAAATATTTATTAATAAACAATTAAACAAGGTTCTATTGACAACAAATTGCGCTTTACTAACCATAAAAAGTACTTTATTGTAATATTTGCTTGAATATAGAAAATTTATTTGAAAAGAGCATTGTGCATCACGAATTTACCGGATTGCGTGCGGTTCTTGTAAAAGAGAGCCTATACAGTAGTCGATTATTCAAAAGTAAAAATTTCAAACATCAAAATGATAACTAATATTATTTTTGGATACCGAAAATGGTGTAATTTTCAGAAATAGGAAGAATTCATTTCTTTAAATGTCCAGGTTATGTGTAATTCAGCACTAGAAATGACTGACATTGTCTGTAGATGTCCAGGGAGTACCCTTGACTCACAAATTTAAACAATTGTCGCAATAAAGTATTATTCGAGGCTGGAAGTTACGGTGATGCTGTACTAATTGGTGTTTCAGGCTACGTATGCAAAAAATACCTTATGACTCCTCTGGATATCTGTGTAACACCAGCCGAAAACCTTAACAACGAATCAAAGATTAGAACCCGAAATCCGGTATAAAGAATATGTGCAGAGTTTGCATTTCCTCTAGTTTCCCGGCAAGAGCACCCGCGATCTCCAGCCCTACCGACGTAACTTTTGGTAGCCTATGTTCTTCCTTGTTCGTAAGTAGGCCTACAATGTGGGTAGGCCTTGTGGCTTACGATATGTGGTCAACATATATCGTATCCAACCCTATATTAGGGGCCCTGTATACTATTTTTGTACAGTTTCATTCTTCGGAACCAGTATCCCAATAATAATTACGTTCAATATTATTACTGTTTGTGATTCAAAACTAATTTCATATTATGTATTTGTCAATACCGAATATGAAGAATGGGCGTGAGAATCATCCTACACTCATCTCTCATTCATATTCAGGTTAAAATACCCGCTATGTGAGTCCCTGACTAAAAATTGTGATAGTGGTAGTGAATGCTGTAATGAAATTGCCAAACAAGGAGATGACGAAAAATGCAATGATTTCGTTTTCAAGGAAATTTGTAATAAAACGTGAAAAAATACGTACTCTTAATATAATCATATAATTAATATAATCATGAAAAATTGAAAACCAATATATAAAAATAATATTAAATAAATAAATATTATTTGGTTCAATTTGATAAATTAATTTGAACCATCCCAGGTTTTATTAGCTGCTCTTTTAGATTTTCTGTTCTAAAGTTTTCCTCTTCATTTTTATATGCCTCTTGTTATAATTGTTCTTACTCTTGCTTCTCTTTTAGAAGGATGGTTCTCTTTGTGATATTTGTGCTCCTTCTTTGCATGTTCCGTTTATACTCGGAGGGTGTTGATCCTTGTTTTTGCAAGGGCAGCCCAGGCTTTACTCTTGGAGTACCGGCATCTTTCTGCTTGTAAGATGCCTGGTCCCAAGAGCAATTTTTCGCGGAATAGGTTTGGGTCTAATCAGACTTGCTGCTTCTTTTTGCAGTCAATTACTTCAGTTCAAATTTAAATTCAAACGCCGCAGAGGTCGGATCGGCCCAGGCGTGGAGAGGGTGAGTGGTCCGCAACAGCTGTACTATGAGCAAATTGTTAGAGAGCATTAGCCCTAATTTCACTATTATATGTCAAGTTATTCCCTTGCTCCAAGGACTATCGAACTATACACGAGTATATGATGCACTCGAGTATTGTTTTTACAGGGAATTTACATTAATTCATAACCAATTCAAATCAGTTGCGGCGTGTAGGGGTCGTCCCTCTTCCTTTTCTTACATTCAGATTCATGCATGCTTAAATAGAAAAACAAATTAGGATATAAAGCTTGAAAATATATCAAATAATATTTTATATAGTATAAAACAATTAAAAAATACAGAAATATATAGAAAGGCACGATATAAATAATCAAACTTGCTATTGAATCGTCAATGGCAAATCAAAATACTTCGAAGGTTATGTTTATATTTCTTATTAAAAATTGTAATATTACATATGCAGCTGTTGCACTAGTATGCTTATACAGAAATCCCAAGTGGTTTATAAATTATCAAACTAGAATCATATGATTTTTGTTTCTCTGATAAAGGAAGGATATTGTAATCTTGTTTTATGTGTGTTTTTAAACAGCGCATTCTGCCGGTCAACTGGCCTACATTTGGATAACCGACAGTTAAGAACTGTTTAACCGTCAGTTAGTGTTAACGGACGGTTAAGCTAAACCTCCGTTAAGAAAGTTTGGTGAAATCCGGCCTTAGTGTTTTGACATCTTATTCTATACATAACCAATGTTTACCGAGTAAAATAGAATTTATATTATATACATGTTTGATATGTTAATATATTTGATTTGTATTTGTTAATGTTTGTTGTTGTACAAACATCTTAATAATTGATTTAATCGAATTATAACTAATAATTTATTCATGCCGTGAATTTAACCTTCCGATATTTTATTTTTCACAACTTTTAAGAAATCTATGATAATTATAATTGATATATCTGCATCAAATAATTAGAATCTGATTCTCTTTCTATTATTATTTGCAACTACTTTGAGTTGCTTTCTGAAATTAGATGCACAAATCAATTTTTGATTGATAAAGTCATATAATAGATTAGATTCACAATTCCTTACACAATCCTTTTGTCTCCCTTGGTTGACTCATTCATTTCGGAAATTTGTTCAATTTTGTATTATACTTCACTAATAGCAACCTAAGTAAATCAGCGACACGTTATTATAAGCATTGTATGTTGTCTCCAGCATTAGATTATAATATAGCCTTCTTGGGTCAAGCTAGATAAATAACTTTAACATTTAACTAAACGTGGCACAATCAGCTGGCTTATTGAAATATTCAAAGATTTTACTAAGCCGTCAAGTTTTACAATAAGTACCAGGGGGACCGAGCTTGAGCTCGGTAAAAATTACTTTCGTTTTCACACAAAGCTCGTTCGCTCCGCTCACTCACCCTCTTCCTTTTTTAAGACGAGCTCGTTCGCTTCGCTCAAGTCGCCAGGTTAAAATTTTCCTAAACCCCAGGTTAAAGATATAACACATTAGTTCTTATCTACAGTTATCAGCTGATTTTTGTTCAATTAAACAAATTCTCCATAAGGATTATATGGAAACTTTGAAGGGCTCTAAGACGAAAACCGGATTTTTCCCAGAAATGGGACCAAATCCAATAGATTTCTGGTGGCCAAGACCCCCGGAATCAACCAAAACATCAAAAATCCTTGGAGCGAAAAAAAACTTTGCCCGTACAAACAGAGTTTGTTTTAGAGTATAAAGTACCAGGGGGACCGAGCTTAAGCTCGGTAAAATTATTACTTTCGTTTCTCACACAAAGCTCGTTCGCTCCGCTCACTCGCCAGGCGGAAGGTTTGTTGCACATTAGTATGATTTTCCTTAAGCCACAGGTTAAAGATGTAACACATTGGTTTATTTTATCTAAAGTTATCAGCTGATTTTTGTTCAATTTAAAAATCTCCATCAGGATAACATGGGATCTTTGAAGGGCTCTAGCGAGAAAACCGGATTTTTCCCAGCTATGGGACCAGGTCCAATCGATTTCTGGTGGCCAAAACCATCATATTCAATCAAAAAATAAAAAATCCTTGGAGAGAAAAAAAACTTTGCCCGGACAAACGGAGCTTGTTTTAGAGTATAAGATAAATAAATAATAAGATAAGATAGGCTACGACTAAAACATAGCAACTAAAACAAACTTTAAAACAGAATGTCAAAGAAAAAAAGCACTGCAAAAACACACAGAAAACCATGTACAATAATTACAGCTTAAAATCTGCTTAAAAGAGAATATTAATTACTACAATATACTTGAAAGACTTGACCTTGAGTTCTATTTCATCCAAATATAGTTCTTTATAATAAAACACACAATAAAAATTTTATTTATTGCATAGTGAGTTTAATTTAAAATTTATTAAATATAGTTCTGTAAACAAAGATGATGGACTACAAAAAACTGTAATACAAGTATTATTGTGACTAAGGTGTAACATTCTTATTATAATAAGAACCTTATTTTAATATTTCATAAAAATCAATAAGAATAAACGAAGTATTTTTAAATGAAGCCGGAAAGGGGGTGCCATTGGCCCCTTACTTCTACATATTACTTCGCCCCTTCCCCCACCCGTGATGTGGACCACGTCCTGTGACGTCGACATACATTTAGTGTTCACTATATTGCATTAAACAATAATAAAAACAATATTGCGTCAGGATTTACATGCATACCCAACCCTCTCTACATCCTGGACTGTTTAACCACATTACAGCGTTATACAACAAATTAAGTTTACATAAAATACCATTTTCGTATTTTACTAAAAATAAACATCTTCGTAACCATATATTCTAAATAACAAATAAAATACCCAAAGTATGTAACAGGAAACTTAATTCTCTACACCATCAAATATAACTCTGCTCTAGCACAAGGATGATATACTGTAACAGAAAATCTGAAGAAAGTGCTGATTTCTTCTTGTTTTTCAAGCGGAGGGGGAAAAATTCTGCATTTTGCATTGTAAACAACTACTATCCATCTTAGACAATATATAAAAAAAAGTGTATAAGTACCGAACCGTTTGTGAGCTAACACCCCTCTATTTACTGTGTTAGAGTAAATATGAAGTAATTCATATAGTTTTGAAATAAAAAATTTCCAAAATATTTTTCTTAACATACAGTTGTGACTTGTAACTTGGTTGTAATTTACTTATTATTTGTACATTTAATCTTGGTACTATTCAAAACTAATTTATAAACAATAATCAAAATAATCCTCATTAATAACTTTTATTTTACTACAATCCAAGGTTTGTCAAGGACTCCTTAAAAACTTGACTCTCATTTGAAAATAAGTAATTCATATAGTTTTGAAATAAAAAATTTCCAAAATATTTTTCTTAACATACAGTTGTGACTTGTAACTTGGTTGTAATTTACTTATTATTTGTACATTTAATCTTGGTATTATTCAAAACAAATTTATAAACAATGATCAGAATAATCCCCATTAATAACTTTTATTTTACTACAATCCAAGGTTTGTCAAGGACTCCTTAAAAACTTGACTCTCATTTGAAATTAAGTAATTCATATAGTTTTGAAATAAAAAATTTCCAAAATATTTTTCTTAACATACAGTTGTGACTTGTAACTTGGTTGTAATTTACTTATTATTTGTACATTTAATCTTGGTATTATTCTAAACTAATTTATAAACAATGATCAGAATAATCCCCATTAATTATTTTTTATTTTACTACAATCCAAGGTTTGTCAAGGACTCCTTAAAAACTTAACTCTCATTTGAAATTAAAAAAATCATGATAATTTTTTGTATAAAGCCCAAACGTAGGCCTATACTATAGTAATAAACAGCTATCAACCTATTTTATATAGGTCTATAGTTTTTGGAAGAAGTTAAAAACAAATTAAATATTGATTGATTATGGAAAATGGTAAAAAAGTAAACTTATTGTGTTTTTAACTCTGTTATATTACGATATTGTTGTGGTATGCAATACAGGATTTGTATCTATCAGCTCGAGTTGAATATCAGATAATCTCTAAAGTAAAACTGTTTGGGTATAATATTCTACAACCCGCTGTGTTGAACAGTAAACACTATGAATAAAACTACATATTATTGTTATTTCTTTCAAAAGTTTTATAATTTTCTCAGTACGTTAATTTTCACTGTTCACAAGCACTTTTCGTGACTAGCTCATGTTGAATTACCAAGAAAAATTGATTGAATATTTACGATACCGTCTCATACACATCGAGTATAAAGTGCCATTTATAATACAAATACACTCGTTTAGATAAACAAACTTTTCCATTGATATTTCCTAAACATAATTTGTACTAAGAGCAAGTTTTAAAACGTAGGCTACGTATTGGTGATTTTTTAAAAGAATATCGCCTCCATAAAATAAACCGATATATAGATATAGGATGTGTCCTCTCGTCCAAAACACATGAAATACAAAATAATTCGTCTGGTAAGTTATTCGTCAGAGTATTTTCGTCTGGTTATTTCAAGTTCGTTATGTTTATGCATTGTAAGTTGCAAATTCACACAAAGATAAAACATTCCCCTTAAAATAGGCATGTACCATTAGGTTTTTTATATCTGCTGTAAAATAAAAATAATATTAATTAATAATAAAAATAAAATTAAAAAATGTTTAATATTTCAGTAAAATTATTTTAAAATTTAAACTCTAGTGTTATGTTAAAAACATTCTTAAAAGGTCTGTTTACCACCGAACATAATTAGACGATATTAAAAATTAATTCTAAAAATATTACCTAAGGAAACCAAAAACTGATTTTAATCCTGCAACCATTCCATTCAATTAAACATAAATGGGTACAAAACGTTGGTTATTAAACTGTTGTTAATAGGAAGACAAAGTAGAACCTATCTATCCTACAGATAAAATGGTATATTCTTCTCAGTATTTTCTACCCTACAAAAGGTAAAACATGAAAAATTAAATAAATTTGAAGTATTATTTTATAGTGCTTTTTTTAACAAACAGAAAATAAAATGATCTGCCAAAAATATACTTTCTTTAGAAACCTCTTTCTTTGTGTTCACAATAGTACACAAATTCCGGATTTCTCTGTTCCGGTTCCTAACCTTTAAGGATGAACGAACCCTGCAAGGCTCACAAATATCCAAATTCACGACATCCACGTAAATCTGAACTGTTTGTCGTTTTGAGCTCCCAAACAAAAACTGTGTTTGTGAACAAAAATTGAAAATTATAATTGATAAGCTACTGAATTTGACTAAGAATTAGTTTCAATATTTTATTATAACTTAATTGTTGTTTCAACTTAAGTATTGTTTTAAGCTCTGTGGTAAAGCTAATTAAAAAAAAATTATACATAGTTATACTTTGCCTAATAGTGATGCCAATTTTAAAATAGTACCTATAAAAAAATTAAAATGGGTGTTTTATAATTGTAAGGAATTATTTTAAACTAATTCCTTACAACGGAATTCAGGTCCTTACCAATCCTTATGTGTCCTGTGTGTCCTGTGTGTCCTGTGTGGAATCCTGTGTGTGTTGGTAATCCTTACCAACGGAGAATCAGCTCTTTTGAAGCAAACTATAGACTAAGAAATGAATTAAAATCACCAACTTACAAAACAAAAATTAGATGAATATATCTCGCAAAACTCATTTGCAGTTGCCAATGGCCAAAGGCAGAAAGCGCTTCGTCTACCCAGCATATCACCAGTGCCGCCCGACGGACAACTCCTCACTCAGGTTGTATACCAACGGCACACGACCCATACATCTCCTTCGTTTGATAGTATATGTTTTTATACCACATTGCATAATTAGTATACCATCTCGGACCCATAAGACGGAGTCATGTCGCTGGCCAGGTCGCGTAATTACAAACCCTATACGGATTCAGACATTGTCTGACTTCGTAGCGGGATTGTAGTGGCTCGAACGGCGCGCCTCCCCAACTACTACAAACCCTATACGGGTTCAGACACACCAACATGGCAACGCCGTTCAGCGCTGTTCTTTTGTTAACCACTGCGAAATTATATATGACGCCTATCACAGATATAAAATATAAAAATATAATACAAACTAAAAGTAGGCTATTTCTTCTTTCATTAAATAAATGTTATTTTCTAAAATTCTAAGTAAAGGCATACAGGCATTGATAAACGAGACATTCAGTATTTTAATGTGATATACCCCCCTTAAAAATTCAAAATTACAATTCAACCTTATTGAAACTACTCGTACAATAATGCATTAGTATAGTATAATTGCATTACTTATGGGTCTGGTTTACAGTAAACTGTTACTTTTTCATTAATCTACAATAATATAAAAAACATAGGCAATGATTTCGTTATTTCGTTATTTGAAAAGTTTACTTAATGATAATTTCGGACAATACAATTTATTTATTTTTTCCGCATTCAAAATAAGAGATAAACTGTTCTCTTGTGTCTTCAGAGACTCTAAGGTAGCTAAAAGCTTCAGCTATAAATACGGGGTGGTTATGATTGAACTTTACATCTATTATGCAATTCAAACCGCCATTAAGGATAGGATCATTTTTCCAAGTGTTTCTGCAAACTTTTAAATCTGATATCAATTAAAGCATTGCACGTCCGGTCTCTATTTCTATTTTTGTATTTTCTTTCGTATGAAACCTTATTTTTGGATGAATGTTGGCACTTGAAAGTTTTTCGAAAGAGATCCCCTTTTTTATTTCCATACCTTTTGTATATATATATGTATATATATATATATATGTATTGTATGTATATGTTTGGTGAAGGCGCCCACAAAATTTGAACACTGAGAGTCGTAGTCTTCTCTTTGAAGTTTACAATAAACTTTTGCACTGAAGCCTTCATCTTGAGAACTGAACTCACACAACTGATATTCAATGCACACGTTTTCCAAAAAATTCTGAAACTGTTCTTCGTTCATATTTAGTATAGGTACACAAACATAACACAAAGTAACAATATCATGTACAACATGAGAGAGCGGACGTCAAACTGATGATCCGGCGGAAGCAAGTGACGATAAAAATTTGCACGTTGATACCTGAAGCTGTGCGAATCGCGTGGGGGCGATAGCCACCTGCGGCTGACTTCGTATAGGGTTTGTAGTAGTTGGGTAGGCGCGCCGCTCAAGCCACTACAATCCCGCTACGAAGTCAGACACTGTCTGAATCCGTATAGGGTTTGTAATTACGCGGCCCGGTCAAATGTCAAAATCACTCAAAACCGGGGTCAAACGTTAGCATAATTAGCATAATAATAGTGTCAGGTATACCTCATTATATAAATGGTGTACCATCTAGGACCCGCTAATAATATATATAAAAAAAACTAATATGGCAGAGTCGCTGGCCCGGCCTTTAGTCCAATTATTAAATACCAATAAAACGGTAATGTGCAATGTATTAGGAGAATGCATTACACAATTATAATACTGTACATCTTGTTTTCCCTTTTAATACTTCTATGCAATTATAACATTAATAATTTCGGTTTACTTAATATTATATACATTATTATAAATAATATTAATAATAATATTTATACGTATATTAAACGTATATTACTTAATTAATAAACGGTAATAAAGTTTAAATATGCTAAGTAACTGTGATTGTTACATAAAATATTAAAACAAAATTATTACTGTTGTATTTTAGAATGAATGAACGATATAAGTTAAGGTTCATTCTTTTACCATTTTCAATCAGTGTTTACCATATGTAATCAATAATATTTTCTTTTGTCACATTTTTCGTTAAACAATTACATCTTTTATCAGTATAAAATTTTGCAAGGCAAATAAAACCCCATCAGGTTGTTTTTTGAAATAGTTAACATCTTTATGTACAAATGAAACTATTCGAACGTGTAACCTGTGTCTTGTAACTTAGGATTATGTTCGGATAGCATTGACATCATTAAACAGTGAAATTAAATTGGCTGGAGCAAAAGTCATAAACGTAGTATTTATTTATATTACATATTATATTTACAAAGTAATTTTTAATTTCCTTATACAGTAACCTACCAAATAATCAAGCTTCAGGTATCAGACACAGTGGCGAGATCACAGCCGATAAGATAACGCACACTAACCGCAACAATACGTGGGTCAGTACAGCCTGCGCAACAATAATAATGTAAAGATGACTCAACAATCGGCGGTGAAATCTACCCTACAGCTTTGTTGGAGTTGTATTGTAATTAATTATTAGCAGAATTTTCATTGGTTAAGTGAAATTGAAAAAAATATGTGAAATAATATAATGTAATAAAATAATAAAATAATTAATGTATGTCCCTTTTCAACTGTGATCAGGTTTTTCATATGTAAATAAAGAAAAATAAAAAATAAACCACTGGAATTAGCAAAAACAACACACTATTTAGTATATTGAATTTTTACTCTATCTCCATAAGACTCCATATAAGACTGAGATATCAAAAAGCCTAAAGAGAGTACATTGTGTTTAGGGCCTCCAAAGTTATTCTTATGGAGAATAAGGATGTGTTAATATTTCACTTATTAACCAATATTTTATACGAAACTTGGTATTTAGCTTCAGTTAGTTAACATCCATCCATTTATTGTAAAAAATGTTTTTTTTTTGTAAATATCATGGCAGCAAACCTGCTACTCTTTTCCCTTGTTAACCATAAAGAAAATAGGGAAACCCTTTATTTTTAGACATTTATTGATGAAACTTAGTATATGGCTTCATATGGTAGAAATAAAAATTTTATACTAAAAATACCTTCTTTCAGTGTTCGCCATGACAGCATACCTGCATACTGCATAGGGAATATCGCATCCACAAGCCATCGCTTATAACTATCCACAATTCGTGACCTCCAAGTAGCTGGATTACAGGATGTCGCCACCGTCCCAGTCAAGATCAATTATTAATCTGGACTGGGACGGTATATCTGTAAAAAAATCTAAAAACAAATTATATTTCATGTAATTAAATATAATTTTTTATGAAATATTGGTTTATGAAATTCGCTGAGTACGCAGGTCTGCTGCGACGAGGGTATTTAAAATGGTTGCATTCATCAAATCGTCCAAACTTCGTGGTTAATGATTATAGGCACAGCTCTTAAGGTACCTCCACAGAAAAAGGTCACACTCTGAAAAGTCGGAAGAATTGGAAGGCCATCAATGAAAATCGCCAAAACAAGAGATAATCTGCCCAGGAAACGTGTTAACGATTTTGTGATCAAAAGTTAAATTAAGGAGGTACTTAAAAGCTAATGTTTAGAGCTTACGAACCAAGAAATTTGAATGAGATGAAGAATGCGACCATTAAAAAATTGTTGTCATCTCTTCAGAGATGTTAGTCCATGATAATGAGGTGTTGGAAAGAGACTCGAGTTCTGAATTTGAAATTATGTATACCACTTTCAAGAGATTATTTTATACATTTACCTGATATAACAGGCAATGAGCTTTGTTGTAACTTAAATGGCGTATAAAGAGCTTCGGTTTTGTATAAGTTACCCCGCATTAAATTAAATTTGGCTCAGTATTATTTAAGTAAAAACCGTCCGTCTCCCGTGTTTCACCCTGTAGATAGAAAGCTATTGTGCAAAATAAAGTAGAGAACACTACCTGTTTGTGTAACGTAATAAAGAAAGATCGAAAATGACGCATTGGCTGTCCCCAAGTAAATAAGATGGATGCTTTAAACTTACAACTAGCAATCTAACTTAAAGGTTTGGAGTTTTAACGGTGCATTATATGTTTTACAACATCGTGGTGACCAGAGCCTGCACAATAGTGTTGGAAACGGCATGTTAAATTTTCCACCTTATTCCAGACTAAATAGAATGAGTTGTTCAGTGGACTTTTTAGATTCTTAAATACAACGATATTACCATAACGTATTATTCTTGGTATAAATTTACTCCAGCTTTTTTGCATAGTGTTGTGTAACAATAAATAAGAATTATTACGACAGATATTTTTTTTCTTGACAGAGTAAAATATGAATTTAAGGATATTTAGTGTTTTAGAGAGATTATTTGATATATATGGTTTACGTACCTTGACGACACAATTCCTTGATAGTGCAACTGGTGTTGACTATAGTTTCGACTTCCACGAAGTCATTGTCAAAACTATAAGAATATTAAAACATTTTCCTGAATTTCGTCAAGTTTTTAAAATTTACATATACACACAACCAACAAATTACAGAAATTCTTGACATTTATTACAGTTCGCCGGCCGGCACACGTCACTGAACTGGTTGATTCCTTAACGGCAAATTCAGGAAAATGTTTTAATATTCTTATAGTTTTGACAATGACTTCGTGGAAGTCGAAACTATAGTCAACACCAGTTGCACTATCAAGGAATTGTGACGTCAAGGTACGTAAACCATATATATTGATAACCAATTCCGGAAGGCTTCAACATGGATAGAGTATTTGAGTTTATAATATTATTTTTAATTTAGCCATGTGTATTAGACACCCCAAAACGTGGGTATCCTACCTAAGCGGGGTTTCGTAGGTTGGACTTGTCAATCAATGATATTTAAAACGAAAAATAGTTATCTGTGTGGCATCAACCATTTTTGAAAACTAAATCGTTAGTAATTTATTTAGCAGCAGAAAGCGAAAACCCAGTTTTTTTACAGGCTTCTCTTCGGTCGAAATTTGTGATTACCAACGACTTTTTGTTGTTGTTACAGTAGTAAAAATTGTGCATACTATTTAAAAATATACAAATTAATGAATTGCCTAATCCAAGATTGCAAATAAGTACAATTTGACCTATTTCAGCGATATGCTGAGGAATCCTATTATGACTACACAAAAAGTAGTTATATTTCATTCATTTTATTACATACCTGCACCGGAGCCAGACACGACTTCGGTCACTTCCTGCTCACTGCATACCAGCTGTTTTCCTTACAAGAGACAGCATTTCCTATACTCATGAACTGTACAGAAGGTCTACAAAAAATATAACACTAAACAAAAGCGAGTAACAAAACCTGGGAAAGTTATTTTTTTCTAAATAATTTTAAACCGATTAAATCTACTCTTTGGATTTAAGTAATGAAATGTACCAGGTCCGTCACTTTTTTTAAGTTCTTTCAAAACGAGAAGAATCTATCATTAAATTAATTTGCTCATTACTTTCTCATTCCTTAATTTAAAATAGGAGAGTTTGCACAAGTACTCTCTTGTGCCCCTTTATTTCCAGTTCCAACCGCAGCAATCAATAATGGTATCAGCTACAACATACATCCACCTAAATTGATATAAATACATTTACTGGTAGTAAACTGTCAAACGACTTAATATAAAATTACAAAAATATAGAATAAATTTAATGAACAAGTTTTTGCTAATTTTCGTTTGTAATAAAAACCGTTATCAAGCACAGAAGAGATATAAGATGAATTTGAATAGTAAATAAACAAACCTTAACATCTTATTATGGGCTATTAGTTTTTAATAAAATTTAAACAGGCAATTAGAAATGAAATAAATAAATAAATCAGATGTGTTGAGTCCTAATAATTAAAATTTTGATTATCACAGATTTAACCCGGAGGGAGCCTTGGTCTTTAAAACCAACTGGTGTGCCAATTCAGAATTTCGTTATGCCAGTTGGTTACTTTTTGGGTTTTAATGTGGTTTACTTTATTGACTGCTTTGAGTGCAAAGCAGTCTTCAAAATTTTGGTTGTGGTGAACAGCGTTGTGGTTATAAATTGGTTTCCTAATATCTTTATGAACCACATAAAAACGATGGCCAGTCATACGTACATGTAGGGAGTTCGATGTCTGTTCAGTGTTTACAAGATAGTTGGTAGATCACATTATTCAATTCGAAAGTGATCTACCAACTATAGGGTAAACTCTGTTTGTCACACTACTTTTGAAGTCAGTGAACGTTCTCATAATTTTGCAAATGCCACAACGTGGTGTGTGGCATGGTTCACAGCCCTGATTATTTTCAAAATCATTTTGTGGCCTAAAATATAGAGTTTTGGTTTTCACCAAAATAATCTTTAAAACTTGTGGAATCTTAAAAACGACACGAGAGGGTCTGCAAAATAAATTTTTGGTTGAGGAGTAGGATTTTAAAATATTGAATGCTGCCTTCATTACACTGTTTATTTTTTGAAGCCGAGGAAATATTCTGTAATAAACATTGGGACATTTTTGAAATTTGAATTTATGATAGCATTTTTAGGTTTTTTTTTTAACTGATTGTTTAACAATCTTTGAGGATATCCTTGATTGATAAAGGCAGAATTGAATTTCGATACATAATTTTCAAAATCAGAGTTGTCGCTACAGTAGGATTTAGCTCGAATGGACAGACTTTTTGGTATGGATTTTTCATATACATGGGATGACAACTCTGATGATGCAGAAACTGCAATTTGTTTGTTCTTTTAAATTTATTTTAGTTTTAATTTTATTTTCATCAATAAAACTGTCAACATCCAAAAACGTTACAGTACTAGTACAATATATGCAGGTAAATTTCAAAAAACAAAATTGATTTAGGTCTTGGAAACATTGTTTCAGGCTATTAACGCCTTGCTGCCAAATCATAATTGTAATTGATATTAAAAAGTAGCACCAAACTCAAAGGAATACATTTAATCCAAATTTACTTCGATCTACTGTTAAAACAATACATTTGTTATTTCGTGCTAAAATATGAAAATGTATTGTAGCATAACACATACCGATAAAATAATTAACACCTTTCCGAGTCCGTGCAAAAACTTTATG
>JAQYXR010001537.1:0-30666 GCA_030545055.2 Neoaliturus tenellus | reverse complement strand
GAGTAGAAGGAAATAGCCGCTCCTGGCGCAGGTCAAGGTCAGCGGTTGTAATTGGCAGGTGTGTGTTGTTGATTTGGGGGTTTTTTGGGGGTTTGGGGAGGGGTTGGTAAGTGTGTCAAGGTCATCTGGAGGGGGTTTTAAAAAAGGTGGGGAGTCTGGGGACGGGTGGGGCTCCGGGAAATAAATTTATTCATTCATCAAAGCCTACCAGTGATCGTAGGATGGCTTCTACATCGTTTGCAGCCGTACTGTTGATTTCATTGCTCTGTACGGGTCGGGAGTCGGTGGAGGTAGTGTATGTAGGCGAATTTTGTGTGGGAACACCACCATTGTTATCGTTAGTAGTGGATGTCACTATTGGAGATTGTATGGGTGCACCCTGCCGTGTGTCCATAACTTGAAGAAATAAGAGCTGCTAGATGGTTATATTGTGAGTTGATAGAGTAGAATGAGAGATGTGTGTGATGAAGAACGGTTATATAAACCCGGTAATATAGTGAATAAGAATAACTGGATAACATCATCAATAGGTGTGACAAGATTGTAATGTTGATATTTCAGCATATCAGTTAAGACTGTTTGCAAAATAGTGTCAGTAGAATAACTGTTGCGAAGGTTGGATCTTGTAAAATACAAGGGGTGAAAGCTGAACTGTTTCTTAAGTTTAGCGAATGTATTACGAGGTCTTGAAACTGTGTAGTTAGACTGTTTTTGTAAAATATGTTTGGTGCGTAAAAGTTTCAGCTGTAAAGTGTGGGAAGCCATTGTAATAGTGGTGACTAAATGTGCACTGCATAAAAAAAAAACTGATAAATGGTTAGTGTCTGTAAATGTGTTTGAATATATAGAGAGTGATTAGCATATTAACCGCGAACACATGTTTTAGAGTAAGAAATGTAAATTAGAAAATTGTTAGAAAAGTAAAGACCGAAGTTTACCCTACGAAACCCGGCGAATAAATGAGACGCTCGCGGTACCGACCCTGTATTTAAGCAATTTGTGAGTCACGAACAACCCCTCCTCTACCCTCCCCCCTCAGCCGATGGGATAAAAAGGGTGGGATTGCGGTCACCCCGGTTATTTGTTCGGTAGAGTTGCGATAGTTTGTATTAAAGGGAGAGGGAAATACTTTAAAACTATTTTGTTAAAAATATTAAGATAACATCTAGTTGAAAAAAAAGGAATTTGTTACTCTGTATGAATTGGCTATGAGCTGCACAAGTGCAAACAACAATCTGTTAATAAGTTGATGCGGTAAGAACTAGTATTTGTACAAACATTATAGTTCAGCAATAATTATATGTGTTATTAATGTGAAAAATGGTAAGTTAACACCATGGATAAGACTAACAGTAATGTAATACTATAAATGTTTAAAAGGATTAAATATAATTAAGAGTTTAAAAAAAAGCAGATGTGAATATGAATAATTAGCAGCAGGTGAATATAAATATTAAATAATAACAAAAAAAAAAAATATTGATGTGATGTTAATTTATGCAGTAATAAAAAAATAGGTAATGGGAGAGTAATATGTGTTTATAGTAAATAAAAAAGAAATAGTTGAAAACTAAGTTATGCATGGGGTGTTAAAAACAAGTAGACCTAATTGGAGTAAGTTAAAAGAAAGCATATATAATATTATTAGACGGTAGCGACTTACCGAGGTGTTGTGTCAGCTGTGGGTCCCGCGAGTGAAAAGAGGCGCAGCTGCTCGTGTAACGGTATTTATAACAGCAGGTGGTAATTATTATGAAAGTGACCCCCCCCCCCCAAAATAGGTAATTAACCCCCCCCCCCTTCTTTCATTTTTATTTTATGTTGAAATGGTAATAGTAGTTAAGCTTGTGTAATACTAATTTGGTGTTACCAAACGGTAACTATTGTGGTTAAGATAATACAACATATACTTAAGATAAATTAAACCGATAGAGTAACGGTAATTTAGGTCTGCTGTTGGCAATAGATAAGAATCATAGTTGAGCGGCGAAAGGGAACACATAATTTCCTACTGTTATTAAATTAATAGCAGTGAACAACTATGGTGTAATGCTATAAGGAAAATTGTGGTTCGATTAGGTGGAGATTATAATTAAATGTTGGCCAACATTATTGAAAGCCGCAACACTACACTTAAATTATCGATGACCTACTCGTAATAATCGCCGCTACGTGTATGAAACAGTGTTGCTTGGAAATTTCCTATTGAAGTTGTACTTCGAACGTTGTAAGCCCCTCAAACCCCTACGAGTTCCCCCCACCATCTTGAAAGTTTACGAATATTCTGTTGAGAATTTTAGAATCAGTTCGTACCGAAACTCCGGACGCGAAGCTTCGGGACGAACTCAAAGGGTAACTTAAATATATAGGCGGCCGATATATATTTGAGTTATTCTTGCTGTTAGGGTTCTAATATTAATATTTGTTGTGTGTGTGTGACTGTGTGTGTGTATAAAATGTTATTTATTTTTTAGTTTTAAGTTGTGTTATTTTTAAGTTTTAATTTGCGCATTGCGATGTTAGTATTAAGGTGTGTTATATTATTGCTAATGTTTAAAAAATGTGTTTATGCATTTAATGTTGAGTGTTGATGTAATTATTGTGTATTTGTGTGCATGTGTGTGTGTACTAATAACCTTTCACAGCTAGCTGTTAGGAGGGTAGATTAAATTTAAATTTAAATTATAGAAGTTCTGTTGAACTTCATTAAATATGGGTGGGACATGCGTGTTGTGCCATAGGCAGCGCATATTTTTATTTTTTTTAAATTTTTAATTTTTTGTTAGGAAATAATTATATTTGGGTGGGTTTAGATTAAGGGTGGGAGGTTAGAGTTGCGTTTTGCATTAACTGTTCCAGATTCCCTATTGTACAATTGGAATGGTCAGGTCCAGTGCCCAGGCCCGAGGCCGACCGCCCGTATCACAGCCCACCAAACTGGATCGCCACGTGCGTGCGGGCAAAAAATTGGGATCCCTTGCAAGACGTAACTATGGGGTTGGGATTGGGAGTGTTTGAGGAATACAGAGTGGTGGAGACGGCCGTGGCCGCCTCCATCACTTTGGATCATTATTATTTTTTGGTGACCTTGACCTAAATTAAAGTAATTAACCCCCCCCCCAAAATTACAATTAACCCCCCCCCCCCCCCGAGGTCACTTTCACTCAGCATCCCTATATAAGCGGGGCTAGCTAACATGTCTGTTTATTCTGATTCCAGCCGCTAACGCTGCCACTTCAGAACCATGTCTCTATCAACAACTTCTGCTACTACTATCACTACGCCTGCTGCTCCTGCTGCCACTTCTGTGCCTGCTCCTACTATGAACATACCAGCTGCTAACAAGAAACCGGCAAAGAGACTGAAGTTGAAGAACGTCCCGGAGTCGATGCTGCGGCAGATGGATACACCACCATCTACATCTGCTACAACTGCTCCGGGAAATATTCTTCTACAAGCCATGGCGGTTCTTGGGAGTATTTTTTCTCCACCTCCATCACCAACACACCCTACGGCAACTCCACCACTACAACCCCAACCTACACCTACAACGTCACCACAGATGGAGCTTCCTGTTCGTTCTGATACTCCTTCAATTCTAGAATCTATTCATAATTTCACCTCATTACCACCACTAATAACACCAATTCCTGAACCAAAGTCCATTAATCCTATCATTCCTAGTTCTAAAGTTAAAAAGTCTTTTTTCAAAATTGCTCCTTCAGAGCGTTTTCAATTATTAAAAGCAGAGCGTCGCAGGGCATTTAAAAATCCTCGTAAATGCACTGAGAAGCTGCTTAGGGGTTCTAAAAAAGGATCGGTCTGTGGTAGGAAATGTGTTTTTAATGAAAAGTATTGCCGTGTACATCTTGTAAAACATATTTCTGTGCCACAACCGACTGTGATTTCCAGCAAGTCCTACCCCGCTACTAAGTTGAAGAGATTGCGAGAAGGTTTAAGGTACTTTTTTGTAAGTAGAACAGAAAAGAGCAATAGAATTATAATAGGGTGTAACGGCTACAAATGGGTAATTAAGCTCTCTGTACCTATGAGAAACCAAAAAGCGATCAAAACACTTGATGCGAAAGACTATCTCTACAAAGGTGCGGATGGTTGGACTCGCTGGGGTCGTAGTAAAGAGTGATAAGAATTAGCTTTTTCCAAATTTTGTTAGAAAAATAATGGGAGAGAAACCAGCGCTATATAACAGTGCGCTGCGTTTCTCTCCCATTATTTTTTGGTCACTCTAAGTCCCATGACCTACTTTCACATGACCTTGACCTTGAACTTTACCCCCCCCCCCTCAAATAAATAAAAATAACCCCCCCCCCCCTCACCCTTCCCTTTCCCTTTCCTTAACTTTCTCTTGCTTTATATAAGTAGCCACTATGCAACTGGGTATGGGATATTGGCCGCTAACCTGGTGTACAGTGAACATGGCTCCGCTGGATGGTTCAAACTTTTACAACAGGCGATTTGAGCTAAAGAAAATGGAAGAAGTGGAGGAAGATGAATCTGAGCTAGAGGAAATGGAAGAAGTTGAGGAAGATGAATCTGAGCAAGAGGAAATGGAAGAAGTTGAGGAAGATGAACAATTGATATTTGAATATTTGCGTTGTGTAACTTTGGACCTGGAAGAAAGTCTTGACCCATACATGTGGGAAGCATTGGACTGGTTGCAGTTGGGCAGAACAATAGTAATTATATCACCAGTGTTGTTTCTTGGTAGCCCAATTTTGTATGTGACTGCAGACAATGCCGAATACATTTGGCAATGGGCGGAGTTGTTTGAGGATTTTAGGGGAAATGAGGAGTACAATAATTGGTTTAATATTTGTTTAAGATAAGCAGGGTTTTTTAAACCCAAAAAGGCTCTTTTCAGAGCTACCTAATACACCAATTAAGCATATGAGTTTTTTAACTCATGTGTGAGAGTTAATAGTTATTGGTTACTACATAAGTTAAAGTTTGTTGACTTTGACCTTGAACTTGACACCCCCCCCCCCCCCGCCCCCCCCACCCCCCCCCCTCCTGCCTTCTATTAGTTGCATTATAAAAGTCCGCAGCTCACATATTTGCTCAGAACTTAACCAGTTGCTATATAGTGAACATGTCCAAAAGATTGGATTCATTCTTTGCTAAACATACAGAACTTTGGCCACTATTATATGGATTACATAGAAAGATTGAAGAAACAATTTTGAAAGATATGGGTGTAGGGGTTAAAGTGCTTGTATATCGTCGAGGTGATTACAAATTATTGTGTTCATGTACAGTCAGAATTGAAAATTTAAATAATTTATTTCCTTGGATGGTGCAATTACGTAATTTTGTAGAAGAAATGGAGTTTCAGTTGGAAGTAGCCGCAATGTATTATAAGCTTGATAAAGAAGAGTAATTATACTATGTTACAAATGTTTAACTATATGAAATATAGTGGGGGAAAATAGAATATATATATAAGACAGCAACTTCATACTCAGTATCACTTTGTTATAAGATATTACTTTGGTGTGAAGAGAAAAGGTTAATAATGGTTTTTAAGGATACACCTTTTTTAAATTATTTTGAAGTAAAAAATCAGTTTAATACAAATGAAAATATAACTTGGATAGAAGAGACAAATGAAGGTTCGGAAGAAGAATTGAATAATAGTCTGGCTGATTCTATATTGGAAGAAGAAATTTCGTCCTTTGAACAAGAAATATTTGAAGAGCTAATAAATGATAGTGATGAAGAAATTGTTAAAGAAGCAATTGAAACATTCATTTTAGATTCGTCAATTGATACATTGATATCCCCTATACAATCTTCAGACTCTGAATCGGACTAATGATATGTTGGTGTTTTTCTTACTGATCCCCCCCCCCCCTTTCTTTCCCCTTCCCCATATTTGCTATAAAAGCAAGAGTTGATCAGGTTTTTTATTCATTATATGCTGTGTTGTTAGTAAAGTCATACACTTTATTAAACTATGTCTCCAAGAGCTACTACCTTTATATACATTACTGAAATTATTACACATCGTCAGATACAAGAACAAGAAGAACTAGAACAAGAGATGAATGTTACATTTGGAGAGTTAATAGAAGAAATAGTAGAAGAATTTATAAATTTAAACCAAGAAACAACTAATGAAACTGGAAATATATCAATGATGCATCAACCGGAAGAGTTAACCGAATCTGAAGAAGAAGAATCTGAATAAAATGGTGGGGGGTTGATTATTTAAGCAGGAAAGAAAACAGTTTAAAAATCATTTCATAATGGAGGACCGAGAAGCAATGTTTAAAGCTTTTTGTAAGGAAGAACCCTGGGTTCCACCGGTAAATTCCTTTACATATTATTTCCCACTTTTAGACATGGAGGATTGTAAAAAAATTCCAGACATTGGTTTTAAATTTCAAAAACAAGGAATGTTAATTGGTGTCACTGAAAAATATCACAATGAATATTCGGAAAGATTGGCGTTTAACTTTATGATGGACAATATGAATATTAAACCCAGTGAGTATCCATATTTTCTTTATAAATTTTTAGTTGAAAATGGTGCCAGTGTAACTATTGAAATATGTATTCAACATTTTTGGCCTACTGGGGATAGTGGTGGGGGAAAGTAAATAAATGTGTTGTTTAACCGGATAGTCTCTCACTCTTGTAAAATCATTCACCAACAATGTATCGTCCAATTTTATCTGATTTGGCTGCATCTCATGAAGAAGCTGAAGCTAGAAGGAAGAAAAGCGAACAAGCAAGACAAATTCAGTCTAATATTAATATGGAGTATTATAGGCTACAAATCCAAATCCCAGGTATGCATCTTGGAGAAAACAGAGTAAAGACTGTACATGCGGCTGGTAGTTATATTAAGTATTTGAAATTATTATTGGAAGATAGAGAGTGTAAAATTACAAAATTAGAAGATGAAATGAAGAAATTGAAAAATGAACTATTGCTTTTGAAAAATGGAAATAATGAAGTCGTAGTTGAAGAGGGTGCAGAAGAAGGAAATGAAATATTGGGAATTTGAAGAAAGAAGTTTAAACATCTGTATAAAATTATAAAAAACAAAAATAATAAAAAAAATTAATAAAATAAAAAAAAAAAATTAAAAAAATTAGATTTAGATAGAGAGCGGGGAATAGATCACTTTGTGGCAATGGAATAACATGTCACTTAGTGCTCTATTCCCCGTTCTCGCATTAATATAATTTGACCTTGACATATATAAAATATGGTGGGGATAAAGTATTTAAGACGGATGAAACATGTGTAAACACTTCAGTTGAAATATTAATCTCTTTTATAAAACATGGTGGATACTCTATTTGAACTTTGCTTGAGGAAAATTATTTGTGATGGTTTTTTATTTAACCATATAATAAGATCAGGAGAATGTGTTATTCCAAACAGCATTAGAGAAGCTATTCATGAATACCGAAGACAAAATTATGGGTTTGGCATTATTGTTGCTTATAAATTTGCAGATGGGACGACTCTTTGTCAAGATTGTGCACGAGCAGCTATAGATGATTGGGATGAATTTGATCTTGAAGGAGGATATGTAGACCATCGTGTTAAGGCACCACTAATAAGGTTTGAAATCATGAATGAAAAATGTACAATCTGTGCACAACTGTTATTTAGATTTATTAGATGTAGATCATATTAAAAAAAAAAAAACTGTTTAATGTAACACTATGGTGGGGAAATTTATTGAATGGTGGGGGAAAATAGAAGTGGGGGGTATTGGTTATATATGTTGCTCGATGTTCACCAATTTCTTTAGTCTTGTAATATTGTTTGAAAAAGTAACTTGTAATTTAGTAAAAAAAAAAAATGAATTTTGAACTAGAAGTGACAAGCTTTAAAATAGTTGAAGAGGAGTGGACAACAGTTTCAAATTTTATTCATTCAAAACAAGATAATGGAACTCTAATGAAGGTATTTTGTTACATTTTAGAGGAAGGGGATGAAGACATAGTAAGAGACTATTTAAGAAATAGAGATATGTCAACTTCCAGCTCGGACTTTGTTAAATTTTTAAAAGACAACAATGTTAACGCGGAATTAGAAGTTTGGTTTTATGTTTAAAGAACTTGGTAGAGGGAGAATAAAAATGGTGGGGGAATTGTGTATAAAACAAGGTTTATACGCAGCAGGAGTTATTCGCTTACTACCATTTAAAAGAAGAACATCATAGAAAAAAAATGGCTGAATCTCGGGACTATTCAACTCCTTCAACAAGTGAAAGAAAACCATTAAATTTGTCAAAGAAGATTGTGAATTTGTCAAGAAAAGGTAAACCTATAACACATCCGGAATTGAGCATTTTAGCTAAGGAACGTCATATAAAAGAGAAAACTGAATTGTATCAAATGCAGCTTTTAGTACCTTCATTGGACGTAGGCTGTACAAGAGCACATACATTGAGGACTGCAAACAAGTACATAATAGAACTGTTGGGTAAAATTGAAGTATTGGAAAATAAACTAAAAGAGTTGCAAAATCTAAATGTATGGAATCCAGCAAATGAACTCCCTGTTCTGCAGATGGAGCCAAACGATCTTCCTGCTACTTATGCATGGAACGCATTTAATGATAATGATGGGTAAAAAAATACAAAAAAATAATAAAATATAAATGGAAAAAAAATTAGTTGTAGAATAGAGAGCGGGGAATAGATCACTCTGTGGCAATGGAATAACATGTCACTTAGTGCTCTATTCCCCGTTCTTGCATTAATTATGTTTGACCTTGACCTAAATAAACATGGTGGGGGAAGGTAATTGAGTGGGGGAAACTAGATAAAAGAAGTCCAACGCTCGGTTGGAGTCATTCTTATCCTAAACAGGCGTTTACTAACATAACATAAGAAAAGACAACATGAATAGTGAAAACATCATTTTGGATCTTTCATTAAGTGGAAAAGAATAAAAAACAATATGCGGACTCTCGAAAAATGAAGATGAAAGGAAATGGCAAAGGCAAGAGAAACAAGAATAAAACTAAAATATTATAAACTACAGAGGCTAATACCAGGAGTGAAATTGGGAGAAGTAAGAACCAGAACAATCGACATGGCTGCTGACTACATCAACCACTTCTTATAGAGTTGACTATAAAAAATGAAAGAATACGTCAATTGGAATATGAACGTAAACAATTGTTTCACCAAGAAAAAGAAGAACCTATGAACTATGTGATTAAAGACAATCAATAAAGAAAAGTTAAACAAAGGAAACTGCAAAATTACTAAAAATATTGAATATAAATTGGTTATTAATTGGACTTGCATTAGAGAGTGGGGAATAGATCACTTTGTGGTAATGGACTAACATACCACTTAGTGCTCTATTCCCCATTCTCGCTTTAAGTGTTGTCGTGCCGACCATGTGGGCAACTTTGTTCAAACTGTAATTCCCTTACTCATAACCCCAACCGTTAACATTATTTATCCACAGAAATATAAACTTACACAGTACGCTGTTACGTACATTATTGTTAGCAACCAAACAACCATTGGAGTAAAGGACGTTGAAATGAGAAAGTTCTTTACCTTGATAGACTAATATATTTAATTAGACAATTTAACTGAAACTTCAAATGGAATGTACAAGACTCTACAATTCAGTAAACATTTCGATCAAACAACAATTTTACTACTATTGACAACAACAGAATCTCAAAGTGAGTTCATCACTAAAAGGATTAGTTTTAAATGTCTAAAATCCATAATTAAAGAAAATAGAAATAATTCAAAGTGCTTTTAATGCAAGTCGGTAACCATCGAGATACAAGAAAGAGAACTTACATAAAACTGAGGGTGTGATCTGGTGGAAGCCCAGGGAGAGAATGATACATAGAATTGTACATAGGGATTCCTCCAGTAGGCCCCCACCATGTTAAATCTGTTATCATAATATTCCTTATATGGTGAATCCTTGAAATGAAGTGCTCTGATTGGCTGTGGTTTAACTTGACAGTGGACTGTCTCTCCAGGAAGTCGAGCTTCCTGTGAGTCCGCGCGTGTCAACAGATAATAAGATTTTGGGTCTTTAAACTAACTTTCATTAAATCTCCATAAAACGAAAAGAAATAAGTTTTTGAATTAAAATGGAAATCTGTATTTGGTTTATCTGTTAGTAATTATAAAATAACTGTATAATGTATATTGCACATCATCACATTCGCACCACCAAAAGAGGAAAATCACACCTGAAGGGTTGATTTTCAAAGTTGGAATCGGAATTTAGAATTGAGCCGCCCTGGCGGTAGGCGATTAGAGTTTGTGGACTCTCAGTTATCAGCAGTTAGATAGCGGTTTCCGCCACGCGCCGTCCGCCTTGGTGGTCTATTGTTATCATTCTTTACTGCGCAATATATCTATGTATATCCATGGTTCCGAAAGACAAAATTAAGTCTACTGAATTTAAATGTAGAGGAATACGCAGATTCCGTTAAATTACTTAATTAGACATCCTGAAAGATATATTGTATAATTTTCACTCTTACCTAAAAAATATAAAATGCTATACATATATGTTATATAGATTTAATATGTTATATAGAATCATATGTTTTAAATAGATCTAATAATAACTAAATAAGGGTAGTTTTTCCCCGTGTGAAAAGATTTTTATTAACCTGAACACATTAGCGTTATTATACTCGATATTCTTTGATCTACACATTTTAATTAAACATCTTTTAATTAAAACACCCTGTTTGTGGTTAACTTTAGCAGAGGCATTAAAGTTACTAAGCATCATCAGTCCTATATATCATTGAAAAAAAAAAATTATATGGTCTTGATAACCATAAAAAAAAAAGAATAAAGACCATTAAAAATTAAACCATAAAAGAATAAAACATTACATCTATAATAATGCATCGAGGATATTGATAATACTTCACGTGATACTTGGGCGTATTTGACACCCTATAAACCCAGATACCTTGATACCCAGATACCTTACTCATATACCAATTTTACATCAGCGTCCATACATATTTACATACTGAATTTATATCAGTGGCCAATTCTCAAAACTGCTGGGGTACACCATAATAGTTCCTTTTGGCTAACGACACACCAATGAGATATGGTTAAGATACTGTCCTGTTCCCCAGTAACACTGATTGAGTCTATAATTCGCCTATTTCTATATAATAAAATTATATTAGACATGAGTCTTAGAACACTTTGTGTAGGGGGTCGGAAACTGTGGGTTGCAGTGGGAGTTGCTATCGCTTCCAGTTCCTGCTGATAGTCACCCTAACCCGCACTAGTCACTTGTTAGTGTCAGTCCGTCTTGCGCCATGCTGATGGAAATAGCATTCGACACATTCACCAGAGTTCCGCCCCGTGATATTCCTGAGTGGGTCCCACGTCGTTGTGACAGTAGATACCGAGTCGTTGGCGGTGCGGCGTCATTTGTATCCGTTCGTCTCCTCGGCGTCGGCTCCCGGGGGTCGGTACGCGGCGCTGGGTCACCTGCCGCTGACCACAGTGCACCGTCCGGAGGACACCGTCGGTCGGTCCGTCAAGAGGTCGGGGGCGAGGTCGTCTGTGGCGCGCTCCCATCCCGGTGCCTGCTACTCCAGCTCCGTCACCGGCTGGATCCTCCAGGGAGGCTGAGTACGCGGTCATAGAGGAGGATCCATCTCCTCCAGTCACCTCCAGCGTAGCAACACCTCCAACAACCTCCGCTCCGTCGACGTGGAGCCCCTTTCGCTTCCAGCGGAAGTGACTCTAAATGGTATGTGCCCTTGAACTCATGATTAAAGTATTAGTTTAAAATATATATATATGTATATATTCCTATAGATCGTTGAATGAATGCCCTCTGATTTAACTACAACATTGTGACTAGCTAATTCACTCGTGGTACGTTGGCCGTACTATTTATCTATTATTTACAATAGCTCATAAGATACAAAATTATTGATATGCATAATATTTTGGTTGAGTACACGATGAATATATTTTAATCCATTGTCATTGGCTACATAATACTACTATAGGTATTGATGTCTTGGGTAAAAACTTGACATTTATCTCATGGCATATACTAACATCATATAGCCCCATTGAGTACTGAAATTCTCTTTCTTTTTGGTTAGTCAACTTGCTTGTAGGATTTTCTATATATATTCAAATATTTAACTCTTAGTTTATTCATTTGCATATACATTTCACAATGTTCATTGGCTCCTTTGACATTACATTTCTATTTTTACATTAATCATATTTTCGATACGCTACCTAATATAATTTGTTTAATAATTATTTACATGCGTACTTCGGTCTGTACGGAGTAAGCTTAAATTAATCTTGACAAATTATTTACAAACATCCTAATAGTTTGAAGAAAACAAAATATTCGTGTCCTCTACTGGTGGAAAATTGTCTGGATCCTTACATTAAGTGGACAAGCAACCGTGATTCATTTACTTTAGTTTGGTAAGCCGGAAGCAAATGGCTCAAAGATGTGTTTACACATTTATGCCTTATTGGAATTGTATTTTTGAATAGTGTTTGATTTTATTATGTATTTCTTCGAGAACGAGTATTGAATGCAGGGCCACTCAGGTCATTTGGAGGGATTTCAGGTGGCACTGGGGGCTCCCAATCTATATCCCGAAGGTCGTCCGGTGGTTCAAATATACTGCTCTCGTCCGATTCAAAATTCACGGGTTCAACTTCATGAACTAAGTCGTCTACAAAATTGTCTTCTACCATAATGGGCCCATCGGTCCAGGCTAACTCACCGGGTACTACACCGTCTGACTCGGGTACGTCATCGCCCGTGACGTCGTCACTTATCTCGACCGGAACGCCCGCCGCCGCCTCGCTATCGGCGTTGGCACGCGTCTTCTTATCAACCAGCTGGTTGTCTGGACACTTCTTTAATCTATTTACATGCAAACTAACGATCCTACCATTGATATTTATTTTATAAACCAATTCGCTCAATTGACCAACCACCTCATGAGGTCCTGACCAGTAACGTTTGAATTTGGATTGTGGACCTCTTTTTATGTCGGGATGATACACATAAACAAACTCGCCCATACTCAATGTTAATAACCGAGTGTTTTTATCGTAGTATTCTTTGTTCTTTAACCGAGCTTCTTCAGTTAATTTTGCGGCTAATTCGTTGGCTTCTTTTATTTTGTGTGCCAGTTCCCCTATTGGTGTTTCATTCTCTTCCGAAAATTGGTAGTCGTCGTCCATTGGTAGTCGCATTTCACGCCCGTACATAAGCGAAAATGGAGTACTTTTTGTGACAGGATGTTTAGCATTCCGCAGTGCCATGAGTATGTAAGGTATGAACGTGTCCCAGTTTCGACCGTCTTTATTTACATAGTGTGACACCATAGCAGCTATCGTTTGGTGTTGCCGCTCGCAAAGGCCATTACTCATGGGATGCCATTACGGTAGTTTGCAGTTTTGTAATTTTCATTAATTTACAAACTTCCTTGAATAATTTTGAGAGAAAGTTAGTCCCACAATCGGTTAGTAGGTACTTAGGAACGCCTAACCTAGCAATTATGTTTGTGACGAAGGCTTTCGCCACTGTTTCAGCTGTTTGGTCTGGTATCGCAATGGCTTCTACCCACCGTGTGGCTGAATCTATGAATGATAAGAGATATCTGTTTCCTGTCTTTGTCACTACAAGGGGTCCTACAATATCCATACTAACTAAGTACATTGGTACTTTAACAGTCTCGAACACACCCATTGGCGCGGTGTACCGTTTTCCTGGTTTCCGGAGATTACATGAATGGCATTTAGTTACATACTCGGTTACGTCCTTGTTTAGTGTCGGCCAGTAATATCGAGCTTTAATCGTATCTAAGGTCCGTTTTATGCCTTGATGACCACTGAAGACACAGTCGTGATGTGTCTCCAACACCTTAATTACCATCCCCCTGGGTACTACCAATCGGTTTCCTCCTTCCTGTCTCATGTACAATAACCCGTCAAGATCATGTACAAAGTTCTCATTTTGTTTGTTTTTTATTTGTTTTGCGATTTCCTGACAGAAAGGATCCGACTCTTGTCCCTGAAGGACAATATCTCTGGACCATATGGGCTTGCAAACAGTCCGAATACGTGATAGGGCATCCGCGGCTTGATTCAGTTTACCTTTACGGTGTTCTATTTGAAAATCGAATTCCGATAACTTTAAAGCCCATCTGGTTAAACGGCTGTTTGGATCTTTCAAAGAGAAAATCCATTTCAAGGCAGCACAATCTGTCCTTAGAGTGAATCTGTTCCCATATAGGTAACATCTCCACACCTTGGTCAGTATGACCACGGCAAGCAATTCCCTCTCGGTAGCGCCATAATTTTGCTCGGCTTTGGAAATGGACTTAGAGTAGTAAGCCACAGGCCTCTCTCCGTCCTCGCACTCTTGGCTTAATATGCCACCAATAGAGTAGAGACTCGCATCGCTAGTCACGATAAACGGTTTGTCGAATTGGGGAAACGCTAAAACTGGTGGTGTGGTGAGCGCTTGTTTAAGGGCCTTGAAAGCCTCTTGCTGTTGCTCACCCCACTCAAATTTCTTATCTTTACGTGTTAAATCTGTCAATGGTTTAGCTAATTTTGAAAAATCTTCTACAAAGCGTCTGTAAAAAGAACAAAGCCCTATGAATGATCTCACGTCTTTTACATTGCGCGGTACGGGATAATTTACTACGGCGTTTATCTTATCTTCTTCCGGTCGCACTCCGTCAGCTCCGATAATGTGACCTAGGTAGTGGACTTCACTGTGAGCGAACACGCATTTTTCAGGTTGACAAACCAGATTGGCCTCTCTTAACCGTGTGAATACTTCCCTCAGCCTATCCGCATGTTCTTCAATGGTCCGCCCATAGATTAGTACGTCATCAAGGTACACAAGAGCACCTACTCCCTTTAGACCCGCTAAAACGGAGTCCATAACGCGTTGGAAAGTTAATGGAGCTGTACTCAGACCAAACGGAAGACGCTTAAATTGATAAAGTCCTTCCTCTGTCACAAATGCTGTTTTTGGCCGATCTTCTTTTGCGACCTTTATTTGCCAATAGCCACTCATCAAGTCACATACAGAAAAATACTTACAACTGCCTAGGGAATCTAAAGTAGTTTGTATGTTAGGTAACGGATACCTGTCCATGCGAGAGATTGAATTAAGACCACGATAATCTACACATAGCCGAAATTTAGGTTTATAATCTGGTCCAGCATCTACAGGACGTTTCTTAAGACACAAAACTATCGGAAAACTCCAAGCACTGTCACTTGGTTCAATTATATCTTTATCTAACATATCCTTAATTTGTTCCCTAACAATTTCTTTTTGTACATGGGGTAATCGATAAGGTCGTTTCCTAATTGGTGGTGCATCACCCGTATAAATGTTATGCTCAATTTTACTCGTACACCCTAGAGCTCTTTTACCATCATAAAATATATCTTTAAATTCACACAACACGGACTTAATAACTTCTTTTTCTTTTCCCTTTAAATGAGCTACTTTTCTCTCAATCAGTTCATCGACGTCGATCACGCCCTTGCCTAGGACCGCAACCAAAGTATCCGACCTTTCGATCTCGGAGTCATCACTGGACCCCTGAATTTCTTCAGTCACGACCCGTGTGGAGGTTGAGCCGAGCTCCCGTGCTGAAGCCCCGTCACTCACCTCGTGGCAATTCGTATTCGTACAAGACAAGGTGAGCTTCCTGCTCCCTTTCTGCTCTATTACTGCACAAATATTCGGAAAATCCGCTAGATTCTCCACTGGGGTCGCTATGGCCACTCGCGCCCCTTTATCTATTACCAAAATCTCTTTACTCGTATTCAACATTTGTACCGCTACATAAAATACCGTGGCGTCACCCTTGACGCCTGGTTCTTCAAAAACTCTACTAACAACATGCGCACCCTGTACGCCTGACATTTCAATTTCAACCGGTTGAACATAGACCATGGCCGGAACTACGGCTCCCCTGTAAATCGGAAACGGTTTTAGCACCCCCTTGATTCGAAATTCGCTTTCTGGATCTAATGACAGTTTTTCCGATGTTACCACCTGCCACACGACCCCATCCAGTGGGGGAGGGTTCGCGACGTCCTCGCCCACTGGGGTGTCATCGTCTTCGACTCGCTCGTCTCCCAAAGTTATGCAGTCTCTTTTGAGATCGATAACCGCCCCAAGCTGTCTCAACACATCTAGACCCAGAATGCCTCCATAAGGAATTTCCATATTGCAAACCCTAAATATTATTGGAAAGAATTTATTCCCCAAATTAATAACCATCTTCTGAGTTCCCATTATCTCTAAGCTATTACCCGTAACCCCTTTTGCCGTATCCCTACATGGTGTAATTGGCTGTTTACTGACGCCCTCTTTCAGCAATGACATTGAAGCCCCAGTATCAATAAGCAGACTGACCTTCTTATTATCGATTACCCCGACTATGGTCAGGTCCCCATTGGTGGTGGCTAGGATACTTGGAACTATTAATTCACTGCCTGTAGGTCCGATAGGTGGACGCCGTTCTAGGCTACCGGACCGCGTCTGTTTTCCGGATTATTTTTTGGTTTCGTGCAATAATTGGCGTAATGACCCTTCTCTTTGCAGTTGAAGCACTCAACTTCCGATTGCGGACGCCTATTCGCCGTACCCTCGTCAACTCGGCTTTGCCCTCTACCGGTGTTTTGATAAGTCGAGTCGTACCGTCCATTACTTCTCCCTTGTGAAGAGCTCGTGGAGGGATAACGACCTCGTCCTCTACCTCCGCGCCCATAGTTAGTACTACGGACATCCCTGTTTACTTCTACATTACCCTGTCTCGGGGCCCTACAATCACGTGCTAAGTGACCGGGCCTCCTGCAATTAAAACAAGTGGCTAGGGTCGAGAACACGGCTTTTTGTTCACGCGGAGGGTGGCTCCTCTCGTCCGCGGCCACCATGACTGCGTATTGAACGGCATCTTCCCACTTTTCGGGAAATTTGTGTCGGGTTACCTGCCCTGCGACGCCCGTCAATCCATGCAGAAAGGCGTGTAGCATCCGCTTCTCTGCTTCTTCGCGCACGATACGCTGTTCCGCAGCGTCCTCTCTTGGTGTAATCGTAAGCGTGCCTAACCGCCTAATTCTATCGGCAAAAGCCTCTACGCTCTCGTTCTTCATTTGAACCGCGTTTGTCAAATTGGAGTAATGGTAGTGCTGAGTGTGCTTCCCTGTGAAACGGTCGACAATATCCTTTTTGAGAGTATCGTACTCGACTCCGGCTCCATACTTATCTAGTAAGGTGGAAAGGAATGTGGAAGCAGGACCCTTAACCTTAAGCTGCAAGATACGCACCATGTCTTCCTTAGCCCATCGTCCCGTCGCAGCTGCACTTTCAAACAGGCGGAAAAATTCCTTTACAGTGGGACCCGTCCCATCACCTCGGAAAACTTCAATAAGGTTCGCAACCGACAGATCGTAGAGTCGGGCGGGCACGAGAGGTGCGGCTACCGGCACAGCGGCTGGAGGATCTGGGGGAACACCGGGTGGAACCCCTGGTGGGTTTGTTTCATTATTAGCGGCCGGAGGGATGTTATCCCTTTGAGGCGGAAGTGGCAATGGGGGAGGAGTCCTAACCATTTTTACCTATTGTTTATACAAGAAGTGCTAATTGACTAGTTTCCTCGCGTCGCTAGTGGTGTGGTGTACTCGTAGTGACGTCTCTGATAACGAAGAGGTCACCGAAATAACATGATAACGCACAGCGATAACAACCCAGGGTCACTATAGTCGAGATAGTAAGAACACCAGCTGCGATTAAACCACAGACAAAACAAACCACGTTACAACAAAGCCCCATGTGATGTTACCGATTTTTTTTTCAACGCACTCCCTAGAAATCTCAATCGAGGTAATCAATGACGATCTGCGTTACTTGAACCCTAACAACATTACTTTCATTAGTGTAGTTGGTATTTCCCCCGTTTATGTACTTTTCTATTATACGTTGTACCAACGAACGTAGTAAGGTTTCGCAGCCTTCTAATATAAGGTCTGGATTTGATACCGGTAGGTAAAACACAGGATTTGGATTTATCTGACTCATGTGTTTCTCTTTAGTTGGTTAAATAGCGTTCAAATATTATCATGGCCCTTACGAACCCTTGTATTGTTTCCCAAAATCCCGGAACAGTTGCTATTAAATTTAGGACGTCGTCGTACACTTCAAGACGCAAGCGCTCTAGATCAACTTCTCCCAACACTCCTGCTATGCGCATCAAATCTTCCTCCGTCACCAACTCGTTTATCACCCACGCAACTACACTGTCCACGTTGGGCAACTGGTCAAACGGAGTCGCCTCAATTTCCAATATTATGTCAAGAAAATCCGGCAATTGTTCACCTGACATTTGTTTTACAATTTGGTTGTTCGATTACTTGGTTTGGGCTCGTCATAAATTACTTCGGATTTTTCTCCGGCAAAGGTTACTTGTTTTAAGTGAGCTCCACTCGTTACGCCTCCTACTGGTTGAACGTGTACGTAGTGAGCGGTGATAATAGCAGAGCGAGTTCCTATTTTTGTGAAAAGCTCCGATTTCAATTCTTGCGGACCCGAGCCTGTACCCGAATTTGGAGGTCTCCCAAACGGTCTTTTCTCCATGCACACGCTATCGGATTTTGATTCCTTTGAATTCTTAGAACCCAGATTGATCTCGGTTAAATCTAATCCCGTCTGAAAACCTCAACGACCCAAGCAGCCTTCCCTTTGCTATACAGCCACACCGATTCTGCCTTAGATTTACTCAATTTTTTCCCAACTATAGCCTTGATATTCACCGCACCTGACTTACAACCAAATTTTGATTTGTGCCATCGGCTTCTAGCTGTGATACCCTCTAAAGTAAGTTCCCAGTACTGGAATCCTGACAACGTATTCAAACCTATCCACAAAACCAGTTTAACATTTTTCCCTATATACTTAAAATAAAATTCTTGCTGCACTTTCATTAACTTATTAACTACTACTAAGGGTACAGAAGTCGGTAATGGTGAGAGAGCTATATAACTCATTAAAATAATAAACAATACTTATTAAAACCTTTCAAAGCCAATGAAAATTGTTTCTAGAATTGGATATTTAAAAATTGGAACTTAGACATTTCAAACTTAAAATCCGCCACTTCTGACACCATTAAATGTCGTGCCGACCATGTGGGCAACTTTGTTCAAACTGTAATTCCCTTACTCATAACCCCAACCGTTAACATTATTTATCCACAGAAATATAAACTTACACAGTACGCTGTTACGTACATTATTGTTAGCAACCAAACAACCATTGGAGTAAAGGACGTTGAAATGAGAAAGTTCTTTACCTTGATAGACTAATATATTTAATTAGACAATTTAACTGAAACTTCAAATGGAATGTACAAGACTCTACAATTCAGTAAACATTTCGATCAAACAACAATTTTACTACTATTGACAACAACAGAATCTCAAAGTGAGTTCATCACTAAAAGGATTAGTTTTAAATGTCTAAAATCCATAATTAAAGAAAATAGAAATAATTCAAAGTGCTTTTAATGCAAGTCGGTAACCATCGAGATACAAGAAAGAGAACTTACATAAAACTGAGGGTGTGATCTGGTGGAAGCCCAGGGAGAGAATGATACATAGAATTGTACATAGGGATTCCTCCAGTAGGCCCCCACCATGTTAAATCTGTTATCATAATATTCCTTATATGGTGAATCCTTGAAATGAAGTGCTCTGATTGGCTGTGGTTTAACTTGACAGTGGACTGTCTCTCCAGGAAGTCGAGCTTCCTGTGAGTCCGCGCGTGTCAACAGATAATAAGATTTTGGGTCTTTAAACTAACTTTCATTAAATCTCCATAAAACGAAAAGAAATAAGTTTTTGAATTAAAATGGAAATCTGTATTTGGTTTATCTGTTAGTAATTATAAAATAACTGTATAATGTATATTGCACATCATCACAGTGTTGTTGACCTTGACCTAATAAAATAATTTATATAAAAGCAGCTACGAGAAAGAAGCTCTTTCATTTAGTCGACATGGCTCCTGTGGATACCACCGACTATCCAAGTAAACTTATTGCAGAAATATTGTGTAAAATTCTACAAGAGGAGTTTGATGTGGAAGATGTGGATAATGACAGTTCAGAAACAGATAGTGTTAACAGTATGGAAGAAGAATTAATAAATGAAGGGAGTGAAGATGTAGAAATGGAGTTAACAGAGAATGAATACACACCATCATTGGAATTTGAAAATATTCATAATGAAACTCCAACATCCAGTCACGATCCAGATTTGGAATCAATACGTGGAAGATTAATTTTTGTGCAAGACAATTATTTCCATATGAAGAAGAAGAAGACGAAGAAGAAGAAGATTAAAAATAGTGGTGGGGGTAAAAAGTGGTGGGGTAATACAGCATAAAAAGGAGGTATGAAAAAGATGCATTTCATTTATATGCCGAATTTCATAGGATAAACATCACTAAAATGCATCGTTGTGATATATGTTTAGAAACTTATGAAGATGAAATATTGCTAGACATTCATAAGGAGTTATATCATAATATAAATGAAAATTTAACACAAAATGAAAATAAAAATGCATCTGCAGAAGAAGAAGAAACAGCGGGACCATCTAATGCACTACCTAATTTAAGTATTCATGCATTGCCCGGAAGAGTAGTAACACATCACAAAATCCAAAATGAAAATTTAGAATTAGACAAATTTCTTGCCGAAGCAAAAACCATTGTAGTTAAACTTTTAAAAGAAGAATTAAAACGATTAAATTTTATTAAATTCGGCTTGTTATTGGATGCTATGTTTATAAACGTTGAAGAAGAATTGTCACCAAGAGGATTTATAACTAAAAACAGAACCATCATGAGTAGTTCAGATATTAATTCAATAGTAGAAGAATGTTTTGATGAGATCATCAATAAAATCCAAGAACATGAAGGACGAGGATCAGGTTGGAGTTTAGTTAGTGTAGTAAGTATGGATATTAGAGTTCACAAGCATGGATATGGGGTAATGGGGAGCAGTTATATAGCTCTTCCAAAAAGGATTGAAAAAACAAAATCATGTGTAAATGTTCAAAATCATGATACAGAATGTTTCCGATATGCAATGACATCAAAATTCATATTAAGCAATGCACAAAGACCCAGCGAAGAATATGAGAACTATAGATACAGATATAACTTTCAAGGTGTGTCTTATCCGGTAGCCTTGAAGGATATTTCTAAATTTGAAAAACAAAACCCTGGAATATCTGTAAATGTATTTGGTTTGGACAGTTCTAACAAGGTGTATCCTTTGAAAGTGGTAAAAAACGAACTTGCAGACCATACGGATTTGTTATTAATTACAAAGGATGAAGTATCACACTATGTATGGATAAAATCATTTGAAAGACTTGTCAATAAACAATTATCAAGAAATGAACATAGAAAAATAATTTGTAAAAGATGTTTTTGTTTTAAAGAACTTAGAAATGGAGGACAAAATTGGTTACTGGAGCACAAACAACTGTGTAATGAAAATTTTGAAGCTAAGATTATTCTACCACCATTAAATAAATCATATTTACAGTTTGAAAAAGTTTTCCATCAGTATCGCATTCCTATAGTAATATATGCCGATTTTGAATCAACACTTGTTCCAATTGAAGATGAAAACATTGAAGCAAGGAAGAGTATAAAATATCAAATGCACAAGCCTAACAGTTTTTGTTTATTGGTTAAATCCACATTGGTTGAAGAACATTTGAATGCATATGGATTGTCATCAAAACCCGTGGTGTATCGTGGTGAAGATGTTGCCAGAACATTTTTAAATCATCTATATGAAATAGCTGGCCATGTTGAAAATTTGTATAATAATATAGTACCAATGATACCAATGGAGGAAGAAGAGGAAATTCAACATGAAAATGCTACCCACTGTTTTCTATGTAAAAATGAATTTACTTTAAATAACTATAAAGTTAAAGATCACGATCATCTTACAGGATATTATAGGGGTGCAGCATGCAATGCATGCAACATAAACTATAAGATTACCAGAAGAATTCCTGTAATATTGCATAACCTTAGCGGTTATGATGGTCATTTTATAATACCAGAATTGGGGAGAGATGATGGTGCAATTGATGTTCTTGCAGAAACAACTGAAAAGTTTATAACCTTTAGTAAAAAAATTGGAAATATGAAGTTGCAATTTGTAGATTCGCGTACCGGTTTATGCCGTGCAGCTTATCAAAACTTTCTGAAAATCTTAGAAAAGAAGATTTAATAGAAACAAAAAAAATTGTAAACAATGATAAATTAGATTTAGTTCTTCGTAAAGGCGTTTTTCCTTATGATTACATTGACAATTTGGAAAAATTTGAAGAAACGTCACTTCCACCTAAAGAAGCTTTTAAGAATAAATTACATGAAGAGGACATCAGTGAAGAGGATTATCAACACGCTTGTAGAGTATGGAATGAATTAGAAATAAGAACCTTAGGCGAATATTCAGATTTTTATGTTAAATTAGATGTGACTTTACTCTGCGACATAATGGAAGAATTTAGAAACACCTGTTTTACAGCATATGGATTAGACCCACTTCATTCGTACACAGCTCCCGGATTGGCATGGCAGGCTATGTTAAAAGAAACAAAATGCAAACTTCAACTATTAACTGACATAGACATGGTGTTGATGATTGAATCCGGTATTCGAGGAGGATTAACCCAAAGTGTAACTAGATATGTAAAAGCAAACAATAAATATCTTCCAAATTACGACGCATCACAACCTAGCACATTTATAGGTTATTTTGATGCAAATAATCTGTACGGATGGGCCATGTCGAACCCTCTTCCATATGACAATTTTAAATGGGTTGATCCAAATTCAATCAATAACATCGCTGATATCCCTAAATATGGGATATTGGCTACATTTTTGACTTTGATTTTGAATACCCAGAACATCTCCACGACCATCATTATGATCTACCACTATTAGCAAAAACAGAAATATCTCCCACTGGTAGATGGCCAAAATTGATGATGACACTTAACAATAAGACTAGGTATGTAGCTCATTATTGGACAGTACAGCAAGCGCTAGAAATGGGATTGAAAATTACGAAAATTAATAAAGTACTGCAATTTTCACAATCCTGTTGGTTAAGGTAATCCAGCACTCCCTATCTCCGCCATGTTAAATAAGGTGTCTTTAGGTACACATAACTTACACAAATACTGTGATATCAATCTGAAATTTTTTATATTTATTTTAGTGACCTTTCACAACAATAATAAGAAGTGGTTTTATTGTATCTAAAAAAAATTTAGTTTTTATACAGTTTTTAAAGTTATATATATTTTTTATGAAATTTTATACATAATAGAAGCTGTAAAATTAAAACCATAAGAGATCATTCGATTCTGATTCGTATTATTGCTTAGCAACCTGCCATGGTCATGTGTACCAATTTTTGTGAAGATCTATTAAAAAATAAAGGGAATAATCGTACCGAAGTATCAAAAATTAAGTTTTTCGGAAAACGGCAAAAACTTAAAATCTATAAATTAGCCTTTTTAAGGCCAAGGACGAAAGATTCATCGTCCTTAGATAGCTTTTAAGCATTCAGCATTAACCCGACAATTAAGGCCGAAGATTGCTTTCATCGTTTCTGAGATAGCATTTGTAGCGCGGCATCGTAGTTCCAGTTTTCTCTCCTGCAGCGCTAGTGGCTCAACAAGACAATTGGAGCGCCTCGACCACCAGCCTCGGTGGATCAGTTGGTTAAGGCGTTACCTTTCTGGCCAGAAGGTAGCGCCTGGGGCGGGTTCGAATCCCGCCCGGTTCACCGAGGGGGGAGTTGGTGTCAGTGCACAAATGCATATGATATCGGCGTCCTCGGGATAGGCTCCTGGCACAAGCTGCCAGGAACCCTGAAAGCTCCGGTGAGGCAAGCCTATGCTTTTAAAATATAGGGAGGACCTGATATTGTATGTATTTGTGCACTGACACCAACACCCGTTTTGCTATTTTAGAACGTCAATTTAAAGCCTAGCCTTACGGCGTTTTTAGTGTTAATATTTTTACTCAGTTTATTTTCCTTGAAATGATGGTGCATATATTTAGTAAAATGAGTCTAAGTAATATAAAAAATAATTTTACATAACAGTGTTTAGTATGTATGAATTCAGCACAAAATGGAGAATACAAAAACATAAAAAACAAAAAAAGTTTTTTTTTTTAATTTTTGGGTGCCGTCTTACCTTAAAATCTTATATAGATAACAACACAAGAAGAAGAACTGCAGCAACATCCAATTTTCAAAAAGATTTCTTTAAATTAATGAACAATGCGATATTCGGTAAAACATTAGAAAACAAAAGAAATCACAAAGACTTAAGATTGGTTGTTGATCCAACAAAATTACAGAAATTGGTGCAAAAACCAAACTTTGCATCTTCTATAATTATTAATGAAAACCTTGTAGCCGTTTCTATGAATAAAATTTCAATTAAGATGGATCGACCCATATATTTAGACATATCAAAAACTCACATGTATGATTTTCATTATAATAAAATGGTGAAATTTTATGGTAGAGATAATATCGGAATAGCATACATGGATACCGATGCATTCATCTATTGGATTATAACCAATGATATGTACAAAGATTTACGCACATTTGTTTATAAAAATGACTTTGATTTTTCTGACTACCCACAACATCACCCTAATTACGACAATGGAATAAACAAGAAGGTTTTAGGAAAATTTAAAGATGAAACAAATGGTGCACCTATGGAAGAAATTGTGGCATTAATGTCCAAACTGTATTCTTTTCAATTGTACATTAGTGAAAAAGAAGAACATCAAGTTGTAAAGAAGGCAAAAGGTATAAAAACATCATATTTAAAGAAGAATGTACAGTTTGAACATTTTAAAAGATGTTTATTTGAAAGCATGGAAACAACTGCAACTTTTAATACAATAAGAAGCTTTAATCATCAAGTCTACAGTGTCAAGCAAACTAAGTGGGGACTCAGCTACAAGGATGATAAGAGACATATCCAGGAAGACAATATACACACTCTACCTTTTGGACATTATTCTTTAACTCCTATCGACCAATAAAACCTATTCTTCGTCCTTCCACCTGTTTCCTTTTCCTTTCCGTAAAAAAGAGGGAGCATGGCAAGTTCAATGCCATGTTCCCTCTTTTTTACACAAATATAATATGGCCTTGACCCATATTTGTTAATAATATAAAAGGTGATAAACCATTTTGAGGATTAGTATTTTCTCAAGCGGTGTACAAACAACATCTGAAGATGGAAGGATTAAAGGATAAAATTGTAAACGAACTTCATAAGCCGGCAAGAAGAAAGTTTCCAAGAAGAAATACAATTATTAAAGGAATGAACGATCTTTACCAAGCCGATCTTATTGAGATGATACCGCATAGTAAATTAAATAAGGGATTTAAATATATATTAGCAATTATAGATTGTTTTAGTAAGCTTGCTGACGCTATACCACTCAAGGATAAGACTGGGAAAAGTGTAACAAAAGCTATGGAAGCAGCTATAAAGAAAAATAAATTTGTTATAAAACATTTACAAACTGATGATGGAAAAGAATATTTTAACAAAGAATTTACAGCATTAATGAAAAAATATAACATAAATCATTATTCTACAAATTCGGAAGTTAAAGCTTCCATAATTGAACGATTCAACAAAACATTAAAAGGAGCAATGTATAAAACATTTTCTAAACGAGGATCATACGTGTGGTACGATATATTACCGAAGCTTATAAAAGAATACAATAACAAGTTTCATCGCACTATTGGTATGAAACCTATTGAAGTAAATAGCAATAATGCTAAGCTTGTTTTGGAGCGTATTAAGAAAATTACTACTCCTAAAATTGAAAAATTAAAACCTAAAAAGTTTAAAATTAACGACAAAGTACGTATAAGTAAATATAAAGGAGTTTTTAGTAAAAGATATTTACCAAATTGGACTAACGAAATATTTACAATCTACAAAGTGCAACCGACAATACCAGAAACCTACATTTTAAAAGATAACAAAGGTGAACTACTTCAAGGCGGTTTCTATGGTCATGAATTATTAAAATCGACAGTAGGTGATGTATATCTTGTTGAAAAAGTTTTACAAAGAAAAAAGGATAAAGTTAAAGTCCGTTGGTTGGGATTTGATAGGAGTGAAGATTCTTGGATTCCTACAAAAGACTTGGTGTAATACTTTAATAACTCATTATGTGTTTAACCTTTAAACAAGATGGATATTGTACAGCAAAAAGAACGATTTAATATTAATAATATAGATGAATTGACAGTGGATAATAACAATTTAAACCATGGTAAACATGGTGAATTACTACCAAACTCTATAAGATGTTTAATAACTGGCCCTTCTAATTGTGGAAAAACAAATGTTGTTTTTAACCTTATAACTAATCCAAAAGGGCTACGTTTTAATAACATATACATTTTTTCAAAATCTTTGCAACAACCTAAATACCAGTTGTTAGATAAGATATTAGCAAATGTACCAGAAGTAAATTTCTACAAGTTTAATGCTAGTGAAACTATTATGCAACCAAATGAAGCTAAACCATTTTCTATATTTATATTTGACGATGTGTCATGTGAGAATCATGATACAATAAGAAGTTATTTCGCAATGGGGAGACATCATAATATTGACAGTATTTACATTGGTCAAACCTATAGTAAAATTCCAAAACAACTTATAAGAGATAATGCAAATTTGTTGATAATATTCAAGCAAGATGAAACAAATTTGAAACATATATATAACGATCATGTGAATGCCGACATGACATTTGATAAATTTAAAGAGATGTGCGGCAAAGCATGGGCTGAAAAGTATGGATTTCTTGTTATTATGAAAGATGAAGCTATAAAAGATGGAAGGTATCGAATAGGGTTAGATAAATTTGTATTAATCCATTAAATGAATAGCAGTATGTCTAGTAATGAATGAGACTTCATAGTGTAAACATGGTAAATCAAGAAAAACTATTGAAAGAAATAAAATCACTCAGTGATTCTATTAGGATAAAAAACCGTGCATTAAGGATGGGTATAAGCGAAAGAGAAGAATTTTTAGAGACTACATTTAAACCTATTACAGAACCTTTAAAACAAATATCAGAAACCATTAGTAAACCTCGTTATGAAGGAGATGTTTTACTACCAGTTTCTAAACAAGAAGTACAAGCATTAAAAAAAGAAGACAATGATGATTCATATACAAGCGCTAGTGACCAAGAAGAAACAAAAGAAGAAGAAGAACCTATTGTTGAAAAGGAAGAAGAACAGCCAATACCTGAAGCAGAACAATCTATTCCAAATTTAACTCAATTGAGTAGCGATATATTACAACACGGACCTCTCGGAAGAAAATATATATTGAAAATGCTACATGATATAAAATCAAACCCCAATTTAAGTAAATCACACATATACGGAGCAAGAATTGATGGGAATGAATTAAAAATAGGTGATTCAAAACTTAAAATAACTGAAGACGATTATATCATTATTGGTGAGCATAAATATAAGGGAACAAAAGGATTATATGAATTAATTTTTAAAAACATACCATTGAGATATTCGACCAAAGATTTAAATACTTTTAAGGAAATTTTACAAAATACTAATGCACATAAAAGGAATTACTCAAAGGATGCAATAATTAATCGTTCACGCGCAACAAAATATAACATTGTTATAAAAAAGTTGTTTCCCCCACGAAAACTACCAACATTACGTACCGCACCAGTAGTGAAACAACCGCTAAAAAGAAAATCTTTATCACTTATGGATTTATCACTTCTTGAACAACATGGTAAAAAGAGTAAAGGAGATACTTCAACATCTGGCAAAGGACTGATGAAAAATCTGTACAATACCAATGTAATTTATTACAAAGACATTAATAAATTAGTTGACAGAATGAGACTATTACATGAAGCTATGGAAGCCGGTCATACAGGTTTAAATAATGAATGGGTGGCTCTAGTTGATGAACTTAGAAGTCGAGGTGTCGTCGTATAATTGTCCGCAGATATAAAAGAACGGCAAGCATATAATGTATCATTTTTAACATGAGCGTCGACAAGTTTGGACGGTACTCCGCGTTAGGAGTGCAAGTTGGAGAAGACAGAAAAAGAAGTGGATTGCCGCAAACACCTGAAGGTGACTATAGCATAAGTAATAAACGTTTAAAACTAGTTAAAGATCCAGAAGAAGATACTGATGGAGCAAATTTAAAGACAGTAAAAGAAGCTACTTCAACATCATTAAAATTACTTAAGGATACTTACGATGTTAAATCACATAGAATAATTAATGTTGGTAAACCAACTGACAGTTCTGATGCAATTACTAAAGAGTATTTATCATCTGAACTTTCAAACACTTTAAAATTGCAGTGGGGTAACAATTTAAAAGATGGACAAACATATGATGCTGGAAATCATAGGATAACCAATGTGGCAAATCCAAAAAATGATAAAGATTCAGTTAATAAAGAATATTTACATTCTATAATACCGGAAAAGACTCAACGAGGATTTTCTTTTTATAAGTTTATTATAAATGACATTGGATACCCAAAGGAAGACGGCGATGCTGTAAACCTGAAATACATCAAGGACAACTGTATTTTACAAGATGGTGATGAAATCGATTGTTATGGGAAAGTGTTGTCAAATGTAAAGTTCGGTTCTCAACCAAAAGACGCTGTTACTATGGAACAACTATCTAAAGAATTAAAAAGGGGAACATCGAATTTTGTAAAACATGAAGATGCCGTGCTAAAGCGAGGAGATACATTTATACATGGAAATGAAAAGTTTGATTTAATGCAAGGAAAAAATGATGAATGGGATGCAGGACATAAAACAATAACAAATGGAAGATTTGGTATAAAAGATTCAGATGTACCTTTGATGGTACAAACATTAATTGCGAGTGGTGGTAGATTAGATACATACAATGGTCGTAATAGAAGAATAAAAAATATTTATCCTGGTTATGAAGATGATGATTGTGTTACATTGAGACAAACAATAACTTGGGATAAACACTTTGGGACCAAATATGATGCAAAGATGAAGAAAATAATTAATATTTTACCAGGAGAAGATTTAAATGATGCTGCTACTATAGGACAAGTTATAACAATGTCAAAAAGTGATTCAAACGCTTACACATGTAATGATAAACGTATTATGCAGTTACACGATCCTCAACATCCGAAAGATGCTGTAACTTTAGATTGTTTAATAAGAATAGTGGGCAATTTACTTATTGATACCCACAATCATATAGCTAGTACAACAAGTCATGTGATGATTCAACCCGATGAACGAGAAGCATGGATTAAAAATAGAATCATAAATCAATATATAATTAATTTGAATAATTAATTATTTAAATATAAAAATTGTGCATAAGTTATTCATTTATATAAAGCATCTCGTTGAGTAAACACGCCGGTTATATATAAAACAATATAATGAAGATCGCACAGCTCAGTCGTCGTCAAGTCAGCGGCAAGAAAGGACGTGGTATAACATCGGCTGCGTTATCCCTTCTCAAACGAATTCCTGTTGGTGCTGTTGTAAATCGGGCAATAGACGCTCTACCATACGAATTTCATCTGCCCGGAGGTTATCAATATTGCGGACCCGGAACTAAATTGGCAAAACGTTTAGCAAGAGGGGATCCTGGAATTAATAAATTGGATCAAGCTTGCAAAGAACACGATATAGCGTATTCCAAGTTTGCTGATTCAACAAATAGGATTCAACAAATAGATCAATAGCGGATAAAGCGCTAGCAGAAAAAGCTTGGCAAAGAGTTAAATCAAGTGACGCAAGTATTGCAGAAAAAGCAGCCGCTTGGGCAGTAACTAACAGCTATGAAGGCGAAAACAAAATTTGGTGGCGGAAAACGTCGGAGAGGAAGACCTGCAAAGAAAAGAGCTCCTAAAAGAGGTGGAAACATTAAAAAGAGACGTCGTAGAACTCGTATAAACAAAGACAAAAAAGACTTCCGTTTGGTCAATGTAAAAAACGGAGCAGGTCTATACCTAAGACCGTACTAAATAAGAAAAATCAATTGATAATTCCAAATAAGCCTTAACAAATTATCAATTATCAAATTATGTAAAATGTTTGAAGATACCATTTTTTAGGGGAGTTTTTATTGAAAGACGCATTACCAAAAAACATATGGAAAAATGAAAACTGGAATAGTAAATTTAGATTCCTCCTATGGTCCAGGAACACATTGGGTATGCTATAAAAAACTCGGACAAAGCGTTTATTATTTTGACAGTTTTGGCAATCTACCACCACCTAAAGAACTTCAACACTACTTTAGAAACTCTAAGAATATATTTTACAATTATAAAAGAGAACAACCAAACAATACAGAAATATGCGGACATTTATGTTTGGGAGTTTTAGCAAAAAGCGTCAGTCAGCTTTAAGATGTCATCGTACACAGTGTCACTGAGCGGAAATT
>JAQYXR010001536.1:0-30673 GCA_030545055.2 Neoaliturus tenellus | reverse complement strand
GCTTCTGGTCGACTTTTTGTTTCCTTGCGATAATTTTAGCTCAGATTTTTTGTTATTATCAATTCCAATGAAAGATTGTAACATTTTTGGTGTCATGTAAATGTTAATATGCTGTGTCTTGGGTTTGCTTATATACACTCCCCTCTTAAAGTGCATATTCAGCATCAACTGACTTGACATGAAAAATTATAGGTAGGCCATTTATTTGGAAAATATCAATTGTTACGGTACATTCTGTATTTCCGTAACCAATGCGCCTAGAATCACTCTGATTCAAAATTTACCGAGCTAAATTTACTAAATATACTAAATTTACCCCTATTACCTAAGCTTTACCACGATATGTCACATGTAAAGATTATATATAAAATTAATTTTCCAAAAATATTTTTTCTATCGTTTTTTTGGTCATAAGTAACAAATTTCAAATAGTAGCACGTACTAAGTAACATATCATTTTATAGGTCTTTTTATTTCAAAAAATTGTTAAAGTTTTGACCGTCCTAGTTTTTGGAATACTTTGTATTTATACATAGTTCAAAATATCTGAACGTGTTTGTATACTTGTTGTGTATTAAGGAATAATCTTTTTCCAAGATTATTTCATATTGTGTAATATTCATATTGTGCAATTGTGTATATTAATATTGTGTAATTAAAGAAATACATTACCTAGGTAGATAGCATCTGATCAGGTTAGGAATGTTTGTAACTGGTAAATTTGATGAGCATAACGGAGTACGGAGAGCTAGAGAAAGGTTGTTAGGTTTTCACTGTCAAATCCAACACCGACTTTACAAACTAAATAATTTTAATTTTGATTTGTTTTTTAAATAATGTTTAATGTAGTGATTTTCTTAACACCAAGCCTAGGTCAGTACTACCACATTTGGGTGACTTCTAAGGTTATAGGCTAACACTCAAACTACTTATAAAGGTTAATCAGTAGTCCTACAAACCCGGTCCTTGATAACTAGGAATTCCGGATAGCATAATTTATTACACCTTACTTAGGTATTAATTAAAGATTTCAAACATATGAGAGTAAGCTCACCATGTAAGCTTACGCTGGTAAGTATGTAAGTACCATATTGAAGTTCAAACAGTTTTTTGGTTTCTGAAAATATTCTTGCTCTATTACGTCAATTAATTAGTGGGTATGCACATAATACAGCTTTATCATGTAATACATTTTACCGGGGTTGGGACCGTGATCTGTTATTGTTAAAATGTTGATAATTGTAACAGACCCCTGCATTACAGCCCACATGCAATAAATTAACTTTGGAAGTATGCTAAGTATGTATAACACTAAATGTTAATCATTTTAGTTAAAAAAAAAACGAATGTCAAAAATGACAAGGACAACTTTATCTGATAATAACAAACAAGAAGAAGTTTGGAGATCAATTTCTTTTAGCTCTTACGAAAAAATCGTTTAAAAGGCGTTCAAAAACAACACAAATATTAAAATTGGACTTTCTTCTAAATTAAAATTAAAACATATCTTGGGGAATCCCAAAAACAAAATCAAAGAAGATGATAAATCAGGCGTGTATGAAATCAAATGTAACGACTGTGAAAAGCTATACATTGGTCAAACAAAAAGAAAACTAAACATTAGATTGAAAGAACACTTAAGCCATTGGAAATATAATCGACCTGAAAAATCAGCAATGGCCAAACATGCGCTGGAGACAGGACATACTTTTTCAAGAATAATACTATTAAAAGAAGTCACAAATAGTAATTATCTGGATGCACATGAAAGTTTAGAAATGAGGAAGAAAGAAAATTATTTAGTTAATAACGAACCTGGAAATTTACAAAATTCGACCTTATTAACCTATTTAAATTTATAATATCTCTAAATTTATTATAGTACAATTCATATTTTGATGTTTTCTGAATCCAACGTTTGTTTAAAATTCAAGTAACACATGTAAAATTTAATCATATGTAATATTTATATACAATTGTAATTTTGTTCAGTTGTGTTGGTCTGATGATGTTATCTTTGATAACGAAAGGCCTCATCAAAAATTAAATAAATTTATTGGATTATTTGAAGTTATTAATTTAAAATTAGTTATATTGAATTCCAATAAGAAGAGCTTTGCAAAATGTATTTTAGTTTTTATTAATTATCGCTCAATTGCGTAAATATAAATTAGGCCTAATTAATTATATATAAAGATAATTTATTAAATAAATTAACACCTTTTTCTCCATTGAGGAAGTTGCAAAAATACAAAGGATAATATACAAAACAATTTATTAAATTTTGATGATATGAAATTTTGAAGTTAAATTTTAGTATTTTGAATATAAATGATTTCGTAAAACTGCGACAAAGTGCTTGATGGTTGATATTCGAATTCTGTTTAGATCTTCTTTCTTTAAACCTTAAAATATATCAAATATTTTCTTAAAATATATTAAATTAATATAAGTTTATTTTAATTTATGTTATAGTAACTTAAATATTGCATGTGCGCTGCCCTCTGCATTTTGTCAGTAGGATATCTTTTATCCGTTGTAGCACTGATATATAGGCCTAGTCCATGTATTTTTATATAATTAAGTCTCTATAAAATAAAATGTAAAATAACATGTATAAATGAAATATATTGTAGAAATACTCATTTGAAAGTTAGAAATATCTGAATATATACGAAAGAAAAACTTACAAGTAATAGGTTTTTACTGAAAATATGTTTTTAACTATAGTGAATTCACATTAAATGTAACTTTTACTTTCTCTTCTACATCATGTACAACATTACATTATTAAACATTAAAATACACTATTCAATGTTTTGAATTTTTTTCAAATGGTTGTAAATGTATTAAACATTATTTAGTGTACCATACACTTTTTTAACTGTAAAACTATATTATAAATATTCTCTTCTCTCTAAATTTAATCTACATTCAAATAGGCCTATGTATTAGTGCTAACAAGGAAATATCTCCTTTAAATTGAACTGTCAAAATATTGAACAAATTTATAAAAAAATATTAGCCTGAAAATAATGTTTTAATTTAAATTAGTATATTTCCATAGTGAGATCGCCCTTTTATGAATTTTTCCTTGCTCTGGATGACTAGAATCTTGGGTCGGAATGCTCGAGCTATGTTCATTCTGAAACACACCTTAAGTTTTGTATGTGTTAGAATTTGCACAAGTAAGTTCATTCTAAAGTAATTTAATAAATAATGGTATGATAAATAAATAAACTATTAAGTCGTATTAATACTTTAAGCCTAAAACATCCACTTTGAGTGTTTCCTACTAGCTTGTGCCTAATATATTAACTGTATGTTTTGTTATTTTTCTTCCGCTAATAAAAACAAACTCACACAATCTATATTTAAGTTGTATCTGTGTATAGTATATATAAAAGGTATGGTACCGTACCTAGTATGTTAGCGTATAGTATATACCTAGTATAGTAGTAGATCTGCATAAATCTGAAACTGTATGTTCAAGTTTTTGAACGTGCACCGCACTCAGCTACCAGGGGCCTCATGGCACCCTTCAGAAGGCTTGCCTACAGAGTCGGTCTCTCTTGATACTGTTGAAGCTCACTGCATGCAATTCATGGTAACTGTACTTACTATAGTTAGCCCGCCAAACTTCACCTTTAAACTTGCACTAAAATGCATGAAATTGTAATAGTTTAGAAAAGGTATTTACAAAACTCCTGTTTTCCAAAAATACCCTGTAGGCCTATGTAGTTTGTTAGAGCGGTTGAAAAGTAAAAAAGTTGTAAAATTTAACAAAGATTTAGTTAATGTTATAAAGTTACAGGGACTTTTGATGGGCAGACCCCTTAACATACCGCCATAAGAAACAACAAGGATTTGTAATTTTCCTCCTAATAGTCGCTGGTAAGAAGATTAGGCCTATTGTAAATTGCTTACCGTGGATGATGAATGTGAGATTAATATAAAGGTAGGTTTACACGTGAGAGTTTTTCACTCTCAGAGAGTTTCGTACTCTCAGCAGGTACTCGCAGAGGTGTTTACACAACAAGCGAATTTTCCAAGATTGTTAATCCCAGACAGTTTTCTGCGAGTACTATCAACAGCTGTCTGAGATTTTTATGAGAGTAACTAACCACTCTCCGAGAGTGAAAAAGTCTCACGTGTAAACCCACCCTAATATATACATTAAGTTCGAATATTTACATAATAAATTGAAGGCTTCATTTTGTGAATGGTTTGGCCGGAAAGGTGACCGAATCGATAATTAATTCATAAAATTGTAACTTGTAATGTACAGTATTTAATCAAATGACTTTGTAAATGTATGTTTATATACTTCAATTGATTGCTGTTTTACCTAAAGTTTACCCTCCGGCATTGAGGTGATCGAGTGCAATTTTCATTCTCTCTTCTTCATTGAAAGATTGTTTTGACGTTTCAGTTTCCTTTTTCGTACTGTAATATCTCCTTTGTTGTGTGTTATTTTCATTTGGTGTGTAATGTTTCGTTTCCTGGAAAAAATAGCCTCTCAATAATTTTATAAATACTGAGATTACTCTGAAAAAGACATATTACTTCAATTATACAAATATATACTGTTCATATTTAAAAAAAAACATGAGGCTATATTCTCCTTATAGTAAAGTGAAACAATTATGTAGATTATCTATTTAATATGTTTATTTATTTTTCAATGTTATAATAACCAGGGCTTGCTTTAATTAGTTACTATTTAGATAATGGGAGACATGAGAAAAGTGGGAGAGTTGAAAGAACGTTATGCAAATTAATTGTATAACCGCGACCATACGTTCAATAAAAGTAGTAATTTTAAGTTCTTTTTCACTTACTTGAGATTTTGATGGTCTTGTTGTTGCCAATGCCTCAATAGAATGATAAGTAGGTTTCATCTTTTCGAAGATAAATTTCAATTGCTCACTTGATGATAGATGCCTTTGACATGATTTTGTTGAAGACGTCAAATATTTCTTCTCTGGTCTTGTCTATATCTGATTCGTTATTGCTGATTTGTGAGATGATTATGCCTATTTGGGTTTCTTCTTCAAAAGTCTTCTCATCAGCATTGGCGGGTGCATCGTCAGTATCGTTATCATTGATGGTTGTTTTTATGTGCGAGCAACTGCATGTATGTGTTAACACATGTTAGTTTTAATAGAGTTATACATACATGTGCAAATAAACTGGTAGAAACATGAGTTACAATGTAAACGTTGCAACTGGCAGTTTTTGCAGTCACTTACCTTCCTGACAGTGTACAAATCTTGAACAGTAGAAGAAACAACGTTCCATTTGTTGTCACCGTCAGGAATTACGTCTTCATCGGTGTAGGTCGTCAGAGCAGTTTTGTGTTTTCGTCTTTAAAATCTGGAGCTTGCTAACTAAATTTCCTTTTTTTATCTTTATTAAATAATCGAAAAGTTTGTCATTGATAAGGTTCAATATAGCGCACAAGGTCTTGTCAAGTCGCTGGATTTTTTTCCCCCTCAAGTTGCAGTACTTAAGAACTCTGTTGAAGTTTTCGAGGGAAATGTTTGTATTAATTTTTGCATGGACCCTGTAACAGTATGCCCAGTTCCTAAAAGACTCTCCTTTTACATATTGATCTTTAAAGTACTTGGAAAATTCCTTTGTGTCATCACCCTCATCAAGTTTTCTCATAGCTCCATCAAGTAGTTTTTCAAATGTTTGGTTATCGAGTTTGTACAACAAAGTTTTTAGGATTTTATATACTCCATCTTTTTTTCTTTGCTCTTTATTCTATGGAGGTTAGTCCTCCATGTCTTCAGTACATGCCATGTGCAAAAGAGACGTAGAGTGGCCTGACCCATGACGTTAGTCCAAGCTGAATAAAATGTCTCTTCCATGTCGGACATAAAAACTGAGTGTGTTAACTGTCCTATCTTATCCTTTATTGCCTCAAAAAAATAAGGTCCTGGACGTAGATCTAGCCAACCATGTCTTTAAAAATCTATATGTAACTTATTTCCTATGAAATTCACTATAGGCATGCATGAGTTATTGCTAATTCCAAAAACTTACCTTGAATCAAAAACTATTTCTTCTTCTGAGCTTAATAATTAAATAATTTTAAAACAATCCATAAATAAAACTAAGCCTTACAACAACGGGAATAGACTGAATTCTTCGAGGTAGAAAGGATGATGAATGATGGGGGGGGGGGGGGGTAGAAACGAGTTCAACACCAATAAAAATAATTAAGGGTAAATAAATAATTTCATGACGTTAATACATTATTTCATATTTTTTTACTGGATAAAATAATAATATTTATCAAATAAATGTGTCAGGGAATATTATTCATCTAATTAAGTCTTATAAGATTTATTAATTATTTTTAACAATCTTCGTAACCATTCGTTTATCTCCGTCTCTCTTTGTAAACATGGCCTTCAGCATTGCCGGAGTGTCCCTTCCGTGCGTGGTATTTGCAGTGTTGGTAACACAGTCGGCGCGACCCCCACTCCTCGTCACCATTTGCCCTCGAACAAAATGAGCACTGAGGGAAATAGGCGTCAGTCTTTTCTTCTAATTGCGCAACTTGTCGACTCGCCGATTTTTGAAAACACATATTTTCTGTGGTTTTTGTTCACAGGAGATTTGAGTCCTAGCTCATGATTGCGTTCGTAAGACGAAATTATTATTCTTACAACGCCAACAAAACTTGCCACTTTCTGAACAATACCGTATTTAAAAATTTCTGAATGTTCATCCATTACAGTCATCCATTACACTGTTTTTATCACCTGTCCACTTTTGTGTTTTAAATGCAGGAAAATTTTATCTTTATGCCTAGTCCACTGCTTTAAAATATCAAACTAAAATCATCACTCTAAGAAATGACAATGAAACTACGTAAACAACAACAAACAAATCAACACCAGCGTTTAAATTTCATGGTACAAAGGCTGACACATCCCTGAGCGCAAAAGGGTTGAACGGGGGAAATGTGAAGAAAAAGTTGCATGGAGGAAATAACCGAGAATCGTCTCCCTAGCTCATAGTTGAGTCGAATTAGGCGTAAAATAACGGATGATTGGATGTTGCGAGGGGGAATTTTAAAACCTGGTTTAATCACTTCAGAATAGGGTCCGAAAATAGGGATAAATCCTATAACTACCGTAAAGTAAACTAAAATATAATTTTAATGAATGCAAATTATTGACATTTTTCATATGCTACATAGAAATAGTTACAGTAAAGATAATTTTATGACTTTTTTTGTATAAAAGTGTTCAAAGTCAAGGTAATTATGTATGACAAGTTTTAGTTTAATTGGAAAAACTGTTGAATTAAAGTGATTTTTTTAAAAGGTGCCTCGCAAAATGTAGTCAATTTTTTTTTTAAACTTTCCTACTCCCAAATCACCAGCTTCCTATCGGTGACAGTTTTTTTTCTATATGGAATATGAACGAAATTAATAGGTCTAGTAATTTTATTTCTGTTAAAAAACCTTTTGATATGTTTTTAAATTTTTTCTAAAATATAAACATTTGCCATATTTTTACAACCCAATTTTTAATTTACTTTGAAACATTTCAAAACCTTGTAATGTATATCTTAAATTTCCTTTGAATGACGTTTTCAAATCACTAAAGTTTACTAAAATCGGTTCAGGGAATTTTGAATAATAACACACTTAGTTAATCGTGTATAACATTAGATACTAAATTCCAACAAAAATATATTAAGGTCAATTTTAAAGTATTTTATAATAATGCGTATTGTTTAACATATGTTGTAAGTCAAATTTTAATTTAAAACAATTACAATGGGAACTTGTGCTTAAAGTAGGCCTTTTTTCGTTTGGCGCGATGCAGTGTGTGATGCGACTTGCAGCTTCTAACTGGCCGGCGCTGACACCCGCGACCGCGACGCTACACTCACGGCAAATAGTGATGTGATTACTGTATTATGTTTATAAATATTATAGCTATACTATACCTTATAAGGTAGCAAGACACCTGAATAACATATTTAAGCCCATTTTATCCTGGAAACAATAGGTCTAACTAAGGAGGTAAGTTGAACCAGGCCTAGGTCCAAGGCTACTTCAGGCCTAAGCTAAGTACTTGATTCATAGAAAAAAGCAACCTGTAACTAATGTTACTCAAGGTGTAGGCCACCTCTTTCATGGTAAACAGCCAAAAATAACAAGTCAGGCCTGACCGCCTTGACTAAGAAACGGCTTACGAATTTTATGTTGTAACTTTGTGATTCTTCTCAAAATTTCCAATTTTCTTCTTGATGCTTATTAACTTAAACAGTAAATAACGAACAGTTTAAATACTTTAATAAACCGAAGGATAAAATAAACAATTAACTGAACTTCGCTCGTTGCTGATGGAGATGGAGAGAAGAAAAGAGTTCTAAAAGCGAAACTCAGGAAACCGGCATTCAGTATGGCCAACATGTTCAAGCAAAGGTAAGTTAAATCAATCAATCAGTTATAATAAAAAATAAAGCAATAGGTAGCTTATCTTTTAAGAACATATATTTATTACTACGTTTAAATTATGAATAATTTCAATCAGAAAATTATAACTGTAAATGACTGTTAACTCATTAAAACATCGCCTTTTTAGGATATATTCACAAAAAAGGGTATTTTAATATAAGTGTGTATGTGTGTGTTAAGAGCAGAATAATCTGACAAGGAATCAAAATCTGGAGTTTATGAAATAAAATGTGACGGATGCGAATAAAAAAATGTGGGTCAAACCAGAAGAAGTATTAAACGCCTGGGAATCAGTTTTTATCAACAAAATGAACAGTTTAGTTATCAACGACAGTCTCCCAATTCCAAATTCATCACTGCTAAATTCAAGATTTGCCAAATTGTAAATGAAGTGGAAACTACTATTTTATTTTCTATAGTATTTTATTTCTATTAAAAAAAAAAAACTTTATACATTTCAATCTTAAATTACCCACTAATCATATGTTTCATAAAAATTTATTTACGTAAATATTATTATAACCTTTCAGTTTGTGAGTCGTCTGATGATGCTATCCTTGTTAGCAAAAGGCCTCACGAATAAAAATTTCAAAAATATTGTTTCCTGTGTATTAATTTGAAATTTATATAATACTAAAACTCCTTAGCAAGATTTTCCTTACACAGTTTTTAGTGTTTTAGAATAAAAATACAGTTAATTGTAGTGGTTACCTATTAAATCATCAATCTTACAGCACTAACAGAAATATATATTTTCTGTGTTAGGTGGATCAGCTGCAGGCTATTCTACTTTTAAAACTGATGCGAGAGGAAAATTCAAGAATTACTACAGTTGAAATAATACCACATTGAAGCGGATATAAGACTATTTTTCTACGTGAAAGAAATCCTGGTATCACGGAAGCAGTAGTAATTTTACATGCCTCTGCCACTGATTTCCCAGCAAATAATTTAAATAGATCGACTTACCTAGTTTTATTTTTTATTTTATTTTTCAAGAAACTTGTTTAGAACTTCTTGAAAATGTCCCCTTAAAGCTATGTGACTTAATGCGGTTCCAGCTTGGCAATGCCTCCCCTCATGTTTCAAATGCCGTTAGAGACCATAGATAAAGTCCAGTGGCATTCAAGATAACGCCGTACCTTATCTAACTACATCGACTTTTATTTAACCCACATAAAGGACTTGGTTGAAGCCACGGCAAGACTACAAATTTGGGATTATTCCCCCTGCCGAAAGACTTATTTCAACATTTCCAGTTATGTAATGAGGCAGAATGACGCAACTACGAAAACATTTTAAGGCAAAATTTTTTACAATCGCCACTGTAGGTTTTCTTAGTTATTTTATATTTTATAGCTGTAAAGTCTTTTTGAAACACCCTGTATTAAAACAGCTGAAATAACAAGACGGATTATGATTATGACGGGACGATTACATGAAATATTATGAGATTGAGAAGGGAGCTCAATTTGGGAAGTTTTTATTTGTCGAGCGTCATAGTTAAGTGAGCAATAACGACAGTTATACAGTGTTATACAACTTCTAACATTTTAATTTTCTAATTCTTTCTTAAATGAAAAACATATTTTATTAAAAATAAAATAATGTTGCTAATGCTTCTTAAATAATATATAATCCTTTTTCGCTTGAACTACACCAAGTGTTATTTAAATTACTTTGATTTATCTATTTGTTAATTAACACATCGGTCTTAATGACTAACTATTGAATGTATGGTATAACGAATATCTATGACCTGTCATATATTAGTTATTAAATTGTTATATAATATTATAAATTGTTAATTTTACTTATTGAAAAACCTAAGCCTAACTGTTATTTGTCGAAATTATACTAACTAGTGTATACGTCGCTTGAAATAAAGCAAACATAACAACTTTCAACTATGGAGAGCGCCTTTATTTTAAGACCCAATCTCATAAAATTTTAGTGGAAACAACTGCAGACCAAGCCACATCCATCGTCATAAAAAAAACTTGAAAATCGTAAGTGGAGTTACAATTACAAAAGCCCCTTTAAGTATTATATAAGAACAGAATTGTAAAAAATATCCTCGTGGTTTTATATTGAATGAGATTGAAAATCGTTGCCTCCATTAGACAACGCTTGACAATAGGATGCGGTAAATGGCCAGGTCAGCCAGGTGGCGAACACGACATCAACATGTCACGCCGTTCTGATAAACGGCTTTGCTTCAGGATCGCTATAAATGCAGAAATTTCAACGTGTGGCAACAGGAGAATTTTAAACGTCTTAAAGGTTGTGAAGTATAAAAAACTTCAGGTTTGAAGGACCTATGTTCAAAACACAATTGCCCAAAATAAGTGAATGGATGGGGTGACTTTCAATGGTTTGAAGTCGGAACAAATACTAAGAAGAAATGCAACATGCATCCTGCATCATCTCAAGAAAGTAATTTATCGAAGGAATTAAACTCTAGCGGAGTTATTTAATATATTTGTATCGTTACTCATAGGGATCTGTTGATGTGTAAAATGTTGAAAAGTAAGTTGTTTTCTGACCTAATGATATCAAACGCATGACTCAGGGAAGGTTATCGGAGGTGGCCACCCGGTTTACAGTCGGGCGGGTACGTATGACGGCAGGCCGCAGGGGGTCACACTACATTAAACTGTGGCCCACCGCCGCCACCGTTCCTACTCACTTGTGAAACCCGAATTTCGGATGGAATATGAATCATAGTGTTTATAATAATATATGAAAACAGAGTTATATTTATAAAACTAAAAGTGATAGAAACATTTTATGAAGCAAAAAACCGCTTAAGAAAGCTTAGAAAAACTACGGGAAAAGTTTTTGGTTGTGCTTTTAGAGTGATCCTATTTCTTGTATACTTTCATTCGGGGAAACTGATTTAAATTTAAGTATCCATAGAAACAAAAATACTTTTTTCAATTTTTTAATTTTAGTAGTTAATTTTCTCCACATATTTCTTATTTGGAATATATATATATATATATATATATATATCTAAATTATATACTCCCGAATGTGTAATCAGAAAATGTCGGTAAAGTAGATTAAGCGAAGTTTAGTTATATCACCCATATATCACTTACTACAAAGTAATTCCCAAGCGAGAACTAAATCTACTTTACCGACATTTGATGAATTTCTGATACCCCGATGAGTGAGTGGGGAAGTACATACCAAACAAAAAAAAAGTGTCATGAGTGCCTTTTATTCTACCTGTTAGGCCATATTGTTGTTTTACAATTAATTGTTAGGTAACTGATTGTTTTGAATTGTTTGTTGTTACTTAGCGATTTTTTACATTGTTTGTTACTTACTGACCTAAAACTTTGGTTTCCAACTAATCGAGGTAAATTTGTAATTTTTAACTAATGTTTGACTTATCCCTGTAACTCCAACAGGATTTATGAGTAGTATTTATAATAATTATTCTTAAATTATAACATACATTTACATTTTGCATCGAATAGTATTTTTGTGATTAGCCTGTAGGGGGTTCATAACAGTTTGTTCATGTTGTCCTATTTTTTTCTGACGGTATTTATTTTTTAATTTAAATAATAGTTTATATAATAATTAGTTTATGCAAAATAGTTTATTTAGCTTAGCCATCCTACATTTTCATCCATTTTATCCAGATATTTTTTTCATACTTTTTGCGCTAGGCGGGTGAGGCAAGGCATGGCGTCACATCCCCTGACGACTAGTTTACTACAGTATAGTTTCTTTTAAAATCTATTCTAGTACTCAGGTATAGTAGGTACGTAGAAACTACACATACACCCACACTCATAACCTAATCAGTACAGTTAGAGTATAAAACAAAATTAACTAGTTTAACTTAAAATCTGTACTACTACTCAGGAATAGTAGGTACATAGAAACTACACATAAACCCACACTCATAACCCTAATCAATACAGTTAGAGTATCAAACAAAATTAACAGTTAAAACTTAAAATCTATACTAGTACTCAGGTATAGTAGCTGCGTAGAAACTACACATACACCCACACTCATAACCTAATCAGTACAGTTAGAGCATCAAACAAAATAAACAAGTTTAACTTAAAATATTATGGGAAGATTTTAATTGTTGGAGACTTGGTAAACTACAAACTCATTCGGCGAATACAACGAGGGTTATGGGGTGGAGGCCTCAACTACCATGTTCAGTGCTTGAGATTTTTACGGAAATTAAAGAATAGGGGCAACTAATTTCTGGGAAAGGGGGTGGAGCCTCCATATACCATAATATCTAGGATATTTCCATAATCGATTATGATTTCACAATTCTCAATTTTTTTACGAACTAAGGAGAACTAGGATGTGGTTTTAAAAAACGAGGTACAGGCGATTTTCGTATTAACCGGTTTTCTTACTGTCTTAGCGGGCAGTTCTTCGGTGGGCCTCACCTGCTACTCATCGGTGGATTTTTAAATTTTCTAATATCTTTCTTAAGTATTTTATGTCTTTCATTATATACAGCGTACCTCAATTAAAACTTATAATTTTATTCCAATTTTATTCATTTTGAATACACCAACTACTTACATCATGTGGCCAAAATTTTAACACATATCAATTTTTAAGCATGATATCTAGAATATTTACATAGTCCATTATTATTTCACAACTCCATTCTATCCCTACAATTACTTATATTTAAAATTCCCATTGAAGGTTTTGATTATTTTAGGTGAGATATTGCTGTACATTACATATATAAATATTTGTTCATTTCCCCAAATGTTTTTTTCTTTATACAAGAACCTAGATTTACTGTCTAAGGAGGCCTAAGAATAAACAATTATTTTATAAGTTTTAGTAAGTCATGATTTGACAAAACCATTGTCAATATCAACACTCTTTATCTAAAATAAGTTTTTCCATTTTTATTGGTGAATTTTACAGGCCGACTATTTTTATTATTATTACCACCATGCACCTATAGTTTTATTTTATCCAAGCAAGGCATTTAAGTTTACAATTATTAATGTGAACTTTTGCACCGATTTGGAAATGTTTCGAATTTTTTATTTATTTTCCTAAGTGGGGACGGTTTTTCATGAATAAAGAGACTAGGGAAAAAAGAAAAAAGCCATAAGCAATTTTCAAACTTTTTATTAGTATTAATTGTGAGTAAAGTTAAATTGGCAGTCCAGTACTTCGGTGGTACTAACCAGTTTAATAATTTAGACTTAATTATTGATTAACAAGATTTTCTTAATTTGTATACATTATTTCCTTTATGTGCGCTAAGTAACCAAGATGCGTGATCCCACAACTTTTTAACACATAAGTTTTATTTTAACCGTTTCTCTACCTTTCAGGTTTAAATTTGTAGCATATTTGAACATTTGTAATGGCTGAGTTCTTTTCAAGTGAACAAATCATTTTTTTACAAAAATGGACCTTTAAACACATTTAATTCAAATTTAATGATAGTTCGATATTTTTGTACTTTTTTCATTGCACCAAGTTCTTAGTTGTGCGATGACGTAATGTCCCTCAACGATTCTTTTACCATTCTTTAAATATAAAAAAATTCTCACATATAAATTGAAGATACACTCGCAGCCTGTAAAAAGCTAAGATAATAATTATTTTATTATTGCTTTTTACTTTTAATCTCCAAGTAACACTATGTATCCCCCCAAAATAACACTAAGGTTTTATGAAATCTTGAACTTTGAGCTCTGGCATTCAAATTATAACTATAAAAGATATATCTATGACGTAACGACGACTCTAATTTGGGCTTTAACTACTCAGTGGCAACCCCTGAGGGGGCATGGGGGCGGAGCCCCCATCGAGCCGTAGGCGAGTATATATATATATGCTACGATGCAATTTGCTAATCACTGGAGAGATGTGTGGCTTGGTCAAACATTAACCTCCCTTAATTAGGTGATCCCGACGAGGTTTATCAACCAGGCGTGTATAAAAGTCACTTAGAGGCAAGTGATGACCTCGTAAATGTCACTTACAGCTCTGTAACCGACAACCACTTGTCTTGACGCAGAAATACAACACCGTACACTCAGTCTGCAACTAACTTTAACTGTTTCTTCGTGTAAATGACTTAAGGAGTATATCGTTAATCTACCGATTGATAGCAACATTGAAAACTAAAATGTGTTGTCAACATCAACAATTATATGTCAAAAACAATGTGTATGTCAAAAACTATCTAAATAAGCGCCACAAATAAAGATTAAAGGAATCAGCAAGAGGGAACGAGGAGCGGTGAAAACATCGAAAACGGAAATTTCAAAGATGTTTCTAAGGAAGGAGTGGTCGAGTAATGCCTATTTACAGAAGTCACATTATAAACATTTCGGCAAGCTGCTATGAGTTAATATTAGTGAAGTGTTGGGTTCACATAAGTAAAATAAATAGAAAAATGAAAATAAAATAAATACCTTTTGCTTTTGTTGAAGGACCAGAGTTACCTGTATAACTCAAATGTAATTGATTAGAATGGCACTAAAAAAGAATACATTTAATTACATAAACAGTGAAATAATGGTTGAGAAAACACAAAACAAGTTATAAATTGGTGTTGGGAATTTACAAAAATAAACAACTGAGGTTTGAATAGTTAGTCATTGCATTGAAGGTTGCACAGTTAAACATTTCAAAAATTCAAGTTTATTTCACTCACCGAGAGTTTTCCTTTTTATTCATAAATCTTCCATGAGTATTGTGATGAGATTCTGACATGGTACCATGTGTCCGGGCAAAGAGTTCAGGAGGTTGTACAGTTCATGGATATTCATAGTTTGATTTCACTTATTTCTTGAGTTACACTTATTTTTACATTGAAGTTTATGATTAAGATCACATTTTCAAATACTTTTTACACACAATGTCCATTTTGAGAAAGGAAAATATACATTTCATTAACTTACAAAAATCAAGAAAGGAGGAGTCTATTCACAAGTTAAATTAAAGTGAAAATTGTTGTTGAATATGGGGATAGAATGATTAGAGATATAAAATGGAATGAGTTACATGAGTTTGTTACATAAATTCAGAAAAACTAATATTATTTGAATGAGGTACCTATTTCAGAAAAGGAGATTGTGTGTGTCTTTTGGGGGAAGAAACAACAAAGTCCAATAATTGAAAATAAAACAGATGGAAATTATCATATGGTATTAAATTAAAAATAAAAGAAATAGAATAGAAAATTCATATGGAGTGGTTAAGTTGTATTATATAAGATACTGGTAACAAATTTGTGATTTTCCCAGCTCTCTTTATGTTAGTTAGGGAAATGTCCAATTGTGTTCAATTGTACTGAACATTACCGGCCGCCTTGAAGTGTCCACACTTCAAAAATATTAAGATGTGGGTAGTGGGCACAGTTTTATCGCTAAACGCACATATGTGTTTGTAGATGTTTTTACTTTAGCCACTCGAACTATTCCATCGGGTCCAGGAAAAATTTCAATCACTCGAGCTAATGGCCATTGGTGGGTTGGTTGGTTGATTTATCAAAACTAAATCTCCAATCTTGAGGTTTTGATGGTTAACAGTCCATTTGCAACGTTGTTGTTGAGTATGTAAATACTCTTTTGTCCACCTACGCCAAATGTTTTGAAACAGCTGTTGTGTAAGTTGCCATCGTTTTAATCGGTTACTAGGCATTTGAGTGAGACCTTTCTCTGGGATTGATGTAAGTGTAGCACCTGTTAAGAAATGCCCAGGTGTCAGAGCACTTAAATCCGATGGGTCAGATGACAAAGGAGTCAGTGGTCGTGAATTTAACATTGCCTCAACTCGAGTGGTTAATGTAATAAATTCTGGTAATGTTAGAACATTGTTCATCATTGCTCGTTGTAAGTGATGTTTTGCTCCTTTTATTGCACTCTCCTAAAGTCCACCTTGGTGTGGAGCTGCTGGTGGGTTAAAATGGAAGCGAATACCTTGATTTGATGCAAAGCGATGAATTTGATCTTTAGATGCATTGTCTTGATTAATGGATTTCATGATTTTCTTGAGTTCTGTATTTGCACCGACAAAATTCGTTCCACAGTCGGAATAAATATCAGTACACAAACCTCGGCGGGATGTAAATCTCACGAGTGCAGCAATGAAGGCGGGTGTAGTCAAGTCCGTGACAACCTCTATATGTATGGCTTTTGTGACCATGCACACAAAGAGACAAATGTAAACTTTTACTTGTTTTATGAAGCGCAAATTTAGTACCTTAATGTTATATGGGCCACCATAATCAATACCAGTTGATGAAAACGGCTTACATGGGGTGATACGGCATGATGGTAGTTCTCCCATCAGGGGAGCATTACTTGTTGGTCGGACCTTGAAGCAAGTTAAACATTTATGAAGGCGAGAGCGAATCACATTTCTTGCACAAAGTATCCACACCTTTTGTGACAGCAAACTTTGTACCAATTGTGGACCAGCATGGAGGTGATGTACATGATAATGATCAATGAGTATATTTACAACATGATGTCGTTTGGGCAAAAGAATGGGGTGGCGAGTATCAAAGGGTAAGGACGCGTGAGTCAAACGTCCGCCAACACGTATCAAACCAGTTGAATCAATGAACGGGTTTAATCGTTGAATTCTTTTAGGACAAGGGCGTTGTTCAGAGAGGGATTTAAACTCATTGGAGAATGCAGTTTGTTGCACTATAGAAAATATTTTTGTAGAAGATTTGCTTATTTCTTCAGGTGTGAGGTGTCCAGTTTGACGTGACGATGAATAACGACAGTTGTGAATAAAGCGTAATAAGTAAGCCATTATGCGCGTTAGTGTAATCCAAGAAGAAAACTTAGACAGAAATGGCCATTCTTCTTGAGTCGTTGTGGTTAGAACGGTTTGTGGGTCTGGTTTAAGTTCATGGCTTGATTCTAATTTTATGGGTGTGAACTTAGATGTTGGCCAGTTACTTGATGGAAGTGAAAGCCAGGAAGGACCGTTCCACCAAAGGTGATGATCAATCAAATGAGACATGAGTATGCCTCGAGAGGCACAATCATTAGGATTGTCTCCGGAAGAGATATGATTCCATGACTCAGATGGTACCAATTCTTGTGTTTGTGATACACGGTTAGCGACTACGTTTTTAACCTGTATGGAGGGGTTTGAAGCCATGTGAGTGCTACAGTTGAGTCAGACCATAAATATATATTGTCATTAGTTATTTCATTTGGAAACAAAGATCTGACGTGTGCCACTAATTGCGCCAGTAACTGTGCAGCGCATAGTTCAAGGCGAGGTATTGTGATGCGCCTCAAAGGTGCGACACGACTTTTTGCCATTAGAAGCGTTGTTGAAATAAGTTGATTAGTTGATTCACATCTTAGATAAGTAACAGCAGCATAGCCAGCTTCAGATGCATCACAAAACCCGTGCAGTTTGATTTTACATGTTGAACACAAGTTTAATGATCGAGGTATTGTAATGTTAGATATCAGTTTAATATTATCTGTGAATGAGAGCCATTGAGTTTGACGATCTGATGGAAGCGGTGAATCCCATGATAGTCCTCTTGTCCAGATTATTTGCATAAAGCATTTTGCCAACATAATAAATGGAACAAGGAATCCACATGGATCATAAATTTGAGCTATTGTGCTGAGTACAGAACGTTTGGTAGGAGGTTTGAGTGAGGTTGGAGTCTGATAATTATATGAAAATGCGTCATTGGCTGGAGACCATTGAAGCCCTAAAACTGAAAACTGTGGTGTTTCTGAGTTTTGCAAAAACTTTGGTGTTTCGAGATGCGTGTTGGGTAAGTTACTTAGCAGTTTAGGAGAGTTAGAAACCCATTTTCTCAGTTCAAAGCAGCCACAATTTAACAAAGAAATAAGTTGAGATTGAAGTGTTAATGCTTCATTTTCAGTGTCCGCTCCAGATATAATATCATCCACATAAGTGTTGTTACGTAATACATTAGCTGCCTGTGGAAATTCATTACCATGGTCATCAGCAAGCTGGTGTAAAGTTCTGATGGCTAAATAAGGAGAACTGTTCACTCCATATGTTACTGTATTTAATTGGAAAATAGATGGGGATTGGTTGGTGTTAGATCTCCATAAAATTAATTGGAAATTACGATCATCTGGATGAACAGTAATTTGACGGTACATTTGACGAATGTCGCAACAGAATACAATGTTGTGGCGACGGAACTGTAAAAGTAAGTCACAAATATTGTTCTGCAGCTTGGGTCCTGTTAAAAGAATTTCATTCAGAGAGATTCCAGAGCTAGATTTACAACTTGCATCAAATACAGTTCGAAGCTTAGTAGTTCTACTACTTTCTTCCATGATGTGGAAGAAAGTAGTGAGGTTGGGACAGGTCAATGTCATTACATTCGGACATGTGGCCAAGTGATAAATACTCATCCATGAAATCATGGTAAAGTTCTGAAAATTGAGGGTTTGATGAAAATTTGCGTTCCATGGCAGAGAGCCGAAGTTGAGCAGCGGGCTTTGATTCACCGAGGGCAGTATTTGATTCTTTGAATGGTAAACGGACTATGTATCGTCCATTGATATCACGGGTATGTGTTTCAACAAAGTGTTTGTCACACAGGATTTTTTCTTGCTTTTTAAAAGAACAAACAGGAGGTTCTTCTTGGGACCAAAAGCGTTGTATTACTTGCAGACCAAATCTGCATTACTTATAGAGTGTAAGCACACGTTGAGAGTAGAAGTGGGTGTGACATGAGATGGAAAGCAAGGAGCATTGCCCATAATTACATAACCAAAATGCGTTCCTACAGCATATGGCATGTTATGACCAAGTGAAAAGTGTTCTGATGTGAAGATTTGGGGAAATAATGCACCTCCGAGTACGATGTCGATGCGATTAGGAACATGAAAGGTGGGATCAGCTAAGATGAATTTTTGGGTTTTGTGCCATACTTCAGGAGAAAGAGACACACGAGGAAGATCCAAGGTCAATCTGTCAAGGATTAAGGTAGGTTGATCAAAGACAATTGTTCGACCAGACAGGGTTTTAATGTTAACAAAAACCTGTCCTTTGTTACTCGTTACATGGTCATCAATTCCAGAAAGCTGGATATTAGACTTGTGTCGAGGTATACATAAGAGATTAGCTGCATGTTCTGTCATTAAGTTGCACAGAACATACTCCCTGAATCAAGGAGAGCTCGGAATATATGTGAGTTACCCCCAGGTGCACTGATTTGGACTAATACAGTGCCTAATACCACGGTGGTGTCATTAGAGGGTGTAAATGAATCATTTTGAGAGGTAGCTGTGACTGATGTTTCGGGCTTATCTATCGAGTTGTATTTAGTTTGGTTGTTAACAGGTTTAGCATTTGAATTTCTTACAGTTAATGAGTTAGTCACATTACTAGTGTCACCATTAAAATGTAGTAACGAATGATGACGTTTACTGTTACAAGTTTTGCAACTAGATTGCGATTTGCATGATTTGGTATCTTGTGAACCTAAACATGAAACACATTGACGACACTTCTTAACAAGTTTATATCTTTCTTGAGGCGTCAAAGCTCGAAAAACAGTACACGAGTATACTTTGTGGGTTGTCTGATTACATGCAAAACATGTGAGAGGAACGTTAGTATGGGAACTTGATTGAATTGTCTCGTGGGTAGCCACCATGCTGACATTACTTTTACGATTCTTGTTTTGAACAGTGGGTTTTGAACGTGAATTGGGAGTGCTAATTTCCATAGAGTGCATGCATTGGGATAAAGTGGCATCCTCAACTTGCGTACATTCAATATTAAGAAATTCCATTATTTCTTTTACTGTGGGAAGGGTATGTTTAGGGGATGAGGAAGATGTGCGAAATACTTCTAGTTTTTTCTTCAGATCTAAGTCCATTTTACGTAAGAGTACCGCAACAAGGAAAGCGTTGGAATCTTCGACCTTACATTCTAGAGCATTTAATGCTTGGGTATTTTCATTGAAAATATTTACAAATTGGCGAACACCCTGCATATGCGAGGAAGTGATTTGAGGTAAGTCTAAAACATTGTTCAGATGTAACAATTGAAGACGGCGTTTGTTATGATAGCGATCACGTAACAGGTGGTAAGCTATCGTGTAATTTTCGGGAGTGATGATGAGGCTGCGAATCAACGATAGCGGTTCTTTACTTAGAGCACTGAGCAGGTATTGAAAACGCATAACATCAGATAGAGAAGTGTTATTATGAATTGTGGTATCAAAAAGATTGATAAATGAAGTCCATGTGCTTAAGTCACCGGAGAACTTAGGAACGTCAATTTTTGGTAAGCGTACTTGAGATTGATAAGAAGAAAATGATGCTTCATCAACACTGATGTTGTGGTTTACCGGTAGTTCTTCAACTGAACATAATGATTCAATATTAGACGTAATATGGATAAACAGTTCATTAATGTCATTCTGATCTGTCATTAACTGATTAATGTCCAATGCATCATCGCCTATGGCAACAATACGCTGGAAGTTTGTTTCAAAATCTTCAGTTTTACGTTTGGTTTCGGCCAAGTAAGCATTTAACGTTTTCTTAGTGAGATTTGTTAAAGGACCGTCTTGAGAAATGATATTTCCTATTGCATCTTTAATGAAGTTAAGCCTAGTTTTGGTTATAGTAGTTAACCGCTCGTAGGTCTCAAGCTTAAAGTCTGAGTTCTTTGGAGGAGCCATATGTATATACAATAAGTAAAGGAAACACACAAATAACTGGTTTTCAGTGCTTATAACTAAAAGAATTCATTTCTCTTGCTGTATTTGTGACTTTTCTTAAGAGAGCTGGTACAGACACATAGTCTATTAAAGAAGGTGATAAAATGGGATTAAAGGATAGGAGGTCAACTTCGAAAGAGAACTGATATAACCAAATCGCTAATAACAAGATCCGGCTCGTCATAGGACCAAATGTTGGGTTCATATTCAACAAATTGAAAAATAAACAAATAGAAAAATTGGGTTTTTGTGAAGGACCAGAGTTACCTGTTTAACTCAAATGTAATTGATTAGAATGGTACTAAAAAAGAATACATTTAATTACATAAACAGTGAAATAATGGTTGAGAAAACACAAAACAAGTTATAAATTGGTGTTGGGAATTTACAAAAATAAACAACTGAGGTTTGAATAGTTAGTCATTGCATTGAAGGTTGCACAGTTAAACATTTCAAAAATTCAAGTTTATTTCACTCACCGAGAGTTTTCCTTTTTATTCATAAATCTTCCATGAGTATTGTGATGAGATTCTGACATGGTACCATGTGTCCGGGCAAAGAGTTCAGGAGGTTGTACAGTTCATGGATATTCATAGTTTGATTTCACTTATTTCTTGAGTTACACTTATTTTTACATTGAAGTTTATGATTAAGATCACATTTTCAAATACTTTTTACACACAATGTCCATTTTGAGAAAGGAAAATATACATTTCATTAACTTACAAAAATCAAGAAAGGAGGAGTCTATTCACAAGTTCAAATTAAAGTGAAAATTGTTGTTGAAATATGGGGATAGAATGATTAGAGATATAAAATGGAATGAGTTACATGAGTTTGTTACATAAATTCAGAAAAACTAATATTATTTGAATGAGGTACCTATTTCAGAAAAGGAGATTGTGTGTGTCTTTTGGGGGAAGAAACAACAAAGTCCAATAAGGAAATTATCATATGGTATTAAATTAAAAATAAAAGAAATAGAATAGAAAATTCATATGGAGTGGTTAAGTTGTATTATATAAGATACTGGTAACAAATTTGTGATTTTCCCAGCTCTCTTTATGTTAGTTAGGGAAATGTCCAATTGTGTTCAATTGTACTGAACATGAAGATATTTCAATACAATAAAATATGGTTGCTTGTAAAGTTTTTTATAATACTTTTGGAAGTCCGGGTTTCTGTAGCGATAGGAAACAAGATCCATACGGAGGAGCCCATTTTAATTTTAAAAAAATCTAGGGTTTTATCAACTATGAAGATAACACTGATTTGATTTAAACACAGTTTTTTTTTTTTTTTATTTAATGAATAAATTCACGCAATAATAAAGTTAAAGTTATTTAACTGCGGTGATTCTAACTGCGATGAAAGAGGTTTATCATTTCCTTTACTTTCCCTGCAAGTAAATGTTACTTTTTTTTAAAATATTTAAGAAAAGCCGAAACATACAATTTAAAAACCAATTCAATAAATTTTAAACAATCCAATGGATCTTTACTGGTGACAAACGCCTCTAGACTGTTTCTACTCAAGGCGTCCAAATCAACACTTCACTTCGCCGATTGGCTTCTTGGATTGTGTACTCTAGTGATTGTGAACAGACGCCTTTTCTTTTATTAAATTTGTCTTGAATTACATATGGAAGTCACTAAAGATTTGATTAATTCCGCGCATTAAACATTATAACTTTTTAACACTGAAACAACCACCACAATCAAATTAATTGCTTATGTTATGTATTTTCTCCATGGTAAGTAACAATTATTAGAGATTATAGCTACTCATGAATTTATAAAAACAATTTTTGTAAAAATTGATATACTTCTGAGCCTGTCTTCAGTCTTTGCAAAATATAACATTTTATTATAGAAATTGTTTTTATAAATTCATGAGTAGCTGTAATGTATAATAATAAGCAAACAAATTATGCAATAATTGTTTGTTTCCCAACAACCGATTTATCAGATAAGATAATTTCTTGTCAATAACTTGTGTATATAAAAAAAATATTTTCTTAAATGGTGGCGAATGAGAAATTATTACCTCACTTGAAATAATATTTTCTTCAATATTTTTGCCGTTCCGGAAACGGTTCTTTTCGATACCACCGACATGGGACTTCGCGGTTATTTTTTGCCCAGATGGCGATGTCCTCAGCCACAGCACATTAACCATTTTGTCATTTCTTATATTAAACAACGATTATATCAAGTTCTGAACCAACCGTGGTTTAATGTCGTTATTAGAATAATTGCAATATTGATTTATTTTTGAAATTGGTTTAGATTGACTTATGTTAGTTACTTAAAAGTTATACAATTATAAAAAAAATTGCCTATCACGGGTCTAGAACCATCTCTAATTGAGAGTCTGCAGTACCGGCCGCTTGGATTTTTACTACCATAAGAATAATGAAAAATTACGAAAATCCGCTACGTCTTTAATATTGATCGAAAAATATTCATCTTTATGTCATTTTAATTTTAATGGAAATTAATCATCTGGGAAAAGGTGAAATAAAAATCACGATTATAGGGCGATTTATGAGATTACGCTACTGAAAAATCTCGTCCATTTCCGAATTCTTTGTTGTTTATTTATCAAACAATCAATAATATAAAACTTATAAGTTCATAGAACTTCCTTTTTTATAAATATTAAAGACGAAGCAGATGTTTGAAATTTCACGTTAGTGTTACGGGATGAGAAATCATAGGCGGACGGTACAGCAAACTCTTAAAGCCATTCCTAATTATTATAGTATCCAAAATAAAAATTAAATTTAAACTACTTACTTTATCAAGATAATTACCGGAGTATTTACGTGTACATGTGTACGGAGTATTTATGTGACTTTTTAATTTGAAATAAATATTATATTAAGATTGTTAGAAAGTTGTTTCCAATTTATTTATCATTTTAATACATAACCTGACCTTTACATATTTACACTACAAAACCCCGTATATAACAGTGAAAGTAAGATGTAAAACACTGCGACCCAAGTTAGCCTCTCTTCCGCTTTACATAGATATCAAAGTTCACGACTACCTCTTTACAACTCACCTTGCCCCATTCAATTACTTGTCGACGGGTCTTCTGTTACTCGCTTAACTTTCCTTACATTTCTTTGGTGAGTTTGGAACGTGTTTTGCTTTTTACGAATTCTTTATAGCCTTGTGACTTAGTTTCTATGCTTAGCTGACTTGTAACTTCATGATACAATTATTTGGTGTGTGTATTCGTTTTTACGAGTAAAATGAGTTTGACTCACGCCTCTGATCGGACATTGCTGTGACGAATAAACATTTTTGTAAATTACGTAATCTATTAGCGGACTTTGACGGTAAACTGTCATTGACTGTAGTAAGAAATTATAGTTCATGCAAATGAATTGTTTTACACTGTGAAATACTAATCGAAAGGTATTAATTATTATTTATTGTGTTTAGAACCCTAAAATCTAGAAAGGTACTTGTAGTACACTTTTTAACGTCTAGGAGAGCACTTATTATTTTGACCCAACTCCTTAATTGACCCCACTTAATTGACAACAAAACTATAAAAGTTTACCACTCCAGGGACAAAGGCTTTTCGAAACAATAGCGTGAGCTCCATTCATTGAAAGAATGTCGCAACTTATTTAAAAATGCTTTTCTTGCAATAAATAATTCATGTTATAACAAAGTTTCACCTAATAATCTTACAGTCTATGTTATATTTAACTTACTAAGTATCTGAGGTCCTTGAATAGAAATAAAATATGTTTATTACTTATTCGTTTAGGTAAAATAGTTTTAAACGTTTGTTAAAAGCCCAACATATTATCACAAATCTGTGATATCATTAACATATTGTAAAGTCCCAAACACAATCTCCCTTAACCTGCATGATCAGGCAAATCGTAGAGTTTCCGCATCTCGGGAAGGGCCACACCGGTGGAACGCCAACAAACTGGACGTGGTCAAGTTCACCGACGTCATCTCTCGGGGAGCGCAGGGGAATCCTGGCGAGGCTGGGGCCGAGGCACTAGTAACATCCACGATGGAACTAATCGTCTCGGCCTACGACCAGTCTATGCCGCGAAGGAAACCTCGCCACGACAAAAAACCCGTTTACTGGTGGACTGAAGAGATTGCGGAACTCAAAAGAACATGTTTAAGAACTAGACGAGCCGCCACAAGAGCGAGAATTCCCGCAGACAGAGTTCGTAAGTCGGAGGCCTTTAATAAAGCTGCGAGAAAATCTAACCGCTAGGCGATCAACAGGATCAAGGCGAATTGCCGGAGGAGACTTCGTGACGACGTTAACTCCGACCCATGGGGCCTGGGTTACAAACATGTAACACAGAAACTCGGCGCCCGCTCTCCACCTTCCAATCATGGAGGGCGCCATCATGAGGAGGATCGTCGCTGCGTTGTTTCCTGAACATCCGCCGGTTGACTTCGAACGGGTAGAGGATGTTCCACTCTTCACATTCGAGGAGATGGAAACCTCCGTTCTCTCCCTGAGGAGCAACAAGGCTCCTGACCCGGACGGTTTAAAGACGGGTTAATTCCAAGTGAGGCTTTAAAGAAAGTATTTACAATCAACGCTGAATTATTGTTGAGAATGTACAACGCCTGTTTGGTGGAAGGAGTGTTTCCGGCTCCCTGGAAAACCACCAGGCTTGTACTGATCAGCAAGGGCAAAGGTGATCCCGAGCTGCCGTCGTCCCACAGGCCGTTCGAAGCCGTTCGAGAAGATGATCCGTTCCCGCCTAACTTCTACCGTGGAAGCAGCCAGACTTATGCCCCCGTCAGTACGGCTTCAGAAAGGGACGGTCAATGATCGACGCTATCACCGAAGTCCAGAGAGCTGTGGAGAGAGCCGAGAGCCACAACCATTTATCTCGCCGACTAGTGCTTCTTGTTACGCTTTATGTCAATAATGCCTTTAACTCGGCGAGGTAGGTCGATATGGTGGATGCGTTTCGCAACACCTTCCGCGTCCCATCGAGGATTATCTCCGTTCTCGAAGCCTGATTTACGACACAAGGGACGGAACGCGGACGATGGAAGTCACTTCTGTTGCCGCGCAAGGTTCAATACTCGGCCCGGATCTCTGGGACGTTGCCTATGACAGCCTCCTGAGGTCCGTGATGCCTGAGGAAACCACCTTGGTTGGGTGCGCCGATGACGTCGCAGTTCTCATTGCTACACGGAACGTTGAGCTGGCCCAACTAATGTTGAACCGAGTCATGGGTGGTCAACACCTGGATGTCCGATCACGGTCTCTCGCTTGCTCTCAGTAAGACGGAGATCGTGATCCTCACGAAGAAGAGGATCGACACCGTCGTCCCGTTCCGAGTAGGAAGGGAGGTGGTCCAATCAACTCGTGCTGCCAAGTACCTCGGGGTTATGGTGGACACCAAGTTAAGCTGGAGGGATCAGATATTCCGTACGGCGGACAAGGCACTGAGGTAGTCACTCAACTTAGTAGGCTGATGGCGAATGTCGGGGGTCCTCGATCCAGCAGAAGACGTCTGTTGATGTCCGCGGTCCAGTCCGTACTTCTTTATGGAGCAGAGGTGTGAGCAGAAGCTCTAGATAAAGAGTTATACAATGAAAACAAAAAACAATACAATGAAAAATAAAATGACAAGTTGTGAAAGTATGCCACAGCATGCTCAATTGCTCAGGGCCAGGTAAGGAGAAAATCTTGATGGGACAGCAGCATTGTAAGACTTTATAGCGGGAACGGTTGTCTAGAACAAATCGACATCAGGTGAAACAGGTTGTTCTGGCAACCGTTGCGCTACTCAGTTCAAACAATGTTCCGTGGTGAAGTCTGGATCTCTCTAGGGCTTGTATTTGTTGGTACACGGAGATTTACCAGATGTAGAATTCCAGGACAGTCAATTTCGCCGTTCAAAATCTTGAAGAAGAAGATGATATCCTGCATACTTCTCCTTGGCTCCGGAGGTGGGAAGCGATGATCTGGGTAGAGATCCTGGAGTAGGGATATCCAAGTAGCCTCAGGCCATAAGGATTCCAACAAGTCGGAGAAAACGAGTCTGGATCTTGTTTCGATGGTCAATTAGGAATCTCTGAGGAGGCGACCAGACCATTGAAGAATATTGCAGAAGATGCCTGACAACAGCAATCTAAAGGGACGTTAATGTACTCGGCTTATGGAGATGTCAAACCAAAATGAGAAATATGTTTAAATATAATAATTAAATGTTTTATATTTCCATAACTAAAGAATTCTTTGATCCTATAAGTACTTTAAGAAAAGTTTTTTTGTAATATGTTTTAAGAGTTGAATAAATATATAAAGTTGTCTAAAGAAAGTTTATCACAAAATGTATTATTATTCAAATAGAAAAAAACAAGGAGAGAGTTGAAGTCTGCTTTTAAAACAATTTCCAACGTTTCAAATAAAGTGGATGGTTTGCTTACATTATCATAATTATAAAAAGTGCTGTCACAATTCTGGAAGACAAATTAAATTAACTTTACCGTTAACCATTATGTTTTTATCTTTAAAAGTAGTTTTTGGACTCCTGTAAAAAGGTAATTTTTAAAATTATATACTTAATATTTAGTTTTCTTCTTTTTGGGTCTTTCAATTGGCATCTTATCACATTTACTTTGTAATATTAAAATACAGAAGTAGTCTAAAACTCAACTTCTGAATTTCAGTCTTTTATTCAAACTTTTTTTTTTAATTACTTATCTTTTATAAAACTTGACAATCATAGTTTAGAGCCTATTAGTAACTTCTTGTTTCCCTTTGATGGGAAAACGTACAATTGTGTGGTTACTACAATTAATTTTTATTAATTCAAAACTTTAATTTAGGTGATAAATTCTTGAATGGTAGCTTGAAGAACATATGTCAATGATCAAAAAGCTGAAAAAGCTTTTAAATCTCGTATTTTGTGGTTAAATTTATTTTCCATGTTATATTTTGTAACTATACTTTTCAGACAACACGGGATTGCATCTCGCTTAAAAAAATAAAAAAAATTACGTAAGACTAAAGAAAACAATCATCATTTTTACTAAACCACCCATTTTTTCGACTGCCAAACAATAAAGTCTTCCAATTGAGCGACAAAGTGTTTTGGAACACAATGGTTAAGCTCTATTGTTATCAGAGCTAAAGAAGAAGTTCCATTTGTTTGTTTTTACACGTTTATTTTGTTGTCAACTTATAATAACTTGAGCAATCTTTGATAATTATTTTCAAAGGTTTAGTTTTAAAAGTAGAATAATTATTAATCCTTCTATTTAATATTAACTTTTTTTGTCAAAAGTAAAAATAGTACTTTCTCTGGTTGAAAGATTAATTATCATATATTAATAAAATAACATAATTAATAAATTTTTTATAAAAACTACATTGAAACAATCACATTGCCACATCTGTAAACAGTACGCAAAACAGTTAATTTCCGCTTTCATTTAAATTTCTCTCGCAAAAGCGAGCGACAATGTACATTCTCACTCGCCAAATCTAATAGTTATTTATGGTCAGCTGTTGTTACAAACCATACCACAGGTGTTGGTCATTGTTGTCGTTTAATATTTGCCGTTTTTTAGTTTGAGGTTAGGTTAACACAGTTATTCTTCAACTTGACAAATATAGACTTATTGTAGACCTAAAAATCAACAAATTATTTCAAACTTTTCTAAAATCTATTCTGTTATTTAAAACAACTATTTACACTTAAACTTCCATGATTCAACGACTCGGTAGAACCCACCACCACTCATATATAATTCCTCCAAGGGCCCACCTTGTTTGGCTGTTTAAAAGCAGTTCTTCTTTCCAATAAACGTTGATGTACTCTGGAAATTCTGCGTGGCTTGGAACTCGGCAATCTGGGTACCGGGGGTCTAGTGGCAGCTCGAGCGTTCCCGTAGCAGAAACCGTAAAGCTAATGCATTTCTGCATACTCACGTGATGTGTACTTCATGACGAATTTCACTAAACTAAATCAATACATTGTTTGAACTTTTTTCCTGACCAGCATAAAGTAAATTATCTCTCGGATAAGGTTTACTTCATGTCCTTTGTGAATACTGATCTGATTACAACTGATAACAATCCTTTTCATTTACTTATCTTTTAAGTTTGTAAACAGAGTACGGATAGAGCAGAATGTAAAAAAGCTTTCTTTTGCTTTTTTTTTTGTTTCCATTAATAAAGCTCATTCCATGAAAGTGTATTAAAATCTTAAATGAAATATTTTAAACAAAAAACAACTGTTTATTTGTTATTACCGATTTCTGGTAACCCAAGTTCTTGGACGTGAACCTTTGTTTTTCCGACATACAACGAAGGAAAATAACAAATAATTTGTATCAAATTAAAGCTGATGAAATTGGTTTTGAAGCTATTTGTCACTTTTTAAGTGTACACAATTATGGATTCTAATTTTTTTAAACCATTAGTTTTTTTTTCTACAAGCAATGTATTTTTTTTATTATTTTAAGACGCAACAATAAAAAGAAAAAAAAAACCAGTGACTACACCAAGTGACACAATATTGATTGAGACAAAATTTATCAGCTTTCAGAAAATGTTATTTATTTAGTCATGAAATGAATAGAACATTGAGAAACTTAACATTTTCCATGCGTACTTCAGTTACTTTTTTCAAAAACTTAAAATATTCATAAATAACATACGACTATTTAACGAAAAGAATTGCATATTTAGGCTCCAGTTACCCTACATTAGTGCCCAAACGTTTTTGTCACACTGTGTACCAATCACCCTCTAAAAGTAGCAGGTACACTTTTTACTTGATTCATTAGGTGTTTTAATTGTATTATTGGAATAGGACAAATATTTATGAATAAATTAAATTAAATACATTTGAGGTGGAATTTAAAAGTCAAATATAATCCTTTCTGTTAAAAAAAAATTGATTTAAACAGACTAAACATATTTTAATACAAATAATAACACACATTAAACTTATATGAAAATAAAGTAAATCCAATTCGAAATGACGGCAAGATTTATCCAGAGAAATCATGTTATGATGAAGTTTAAAACTACTTTTTTTCTTAGTGTTCGGTTATGTACAGCCAGAACAAAGTGGGGACAAGCTTTGCCAAGACCGTGGATTAAGCGCTCACGACGTCGTGTCGCAGCCTTGTTAATTATTTAGCGAAGGCTAATTGTTGGACAATCCCTCTGAGTGCCGCTTTAGCGGTATCAAGAAGACATTGTGATTTTTTAATATGCAAGTGGGTGACGTTTTACTCAGTCTTTAACGATTATTTCAGGAGGAAATCTACATAAAAGTGCTGTTTGAAAAAAGTTAAAAATAGTAGTTATACTCAAATAATCTTATATGTTAGCTAACCTTTCAATGAGGATAAAAAGATTTGAATATAAAATATTGTTACATTTTCGTCTGACTCTTTTGTGTTTGACAATATTTTCTTAAG